>OX578285.1:4847363-5064863 GCA_951217055.1 Gerris lacustris
AAAACTTTGAGCCCACTTATCGATAAGATCCGAATGGCAGAAATGCGTACAAAGTTAGGAAAATTTGGCGCTTTTAATAAACTTTAAAACGATACCAAATACTTCAAAATATTCCAGCTCTAAGTGGGCAAACAAACCATCGTTGTAGAAAAAAACATGTCGTGCTTGCAGCTGGAGAAGGGCAAAGAAACGTGAATTATCAGCTGTGGCATCTTTGACAAAATGATGTCGAATGTGCATTGCTCAAGGTGGCGGCCATTTTAAGCAGCTTCTGCCTTGAGATACCATGGTAAGTATATTTTACAATAATAGATCTTCTAGTTAGAGAACTAAAATTTCTACTTAATGGCCGCCACCTTGAGCAATGCACATTCGACATCATTTTGTCAAAGATGCCACAGATGATAATGTCACGTTTCTTTGCCCTTCTCCAGCTGCAAGCACGACATGTTTTTTTCTACATCGGTGGTTTGTTCGCCCACTTAGAGTTGGAATATTGTAGAGTATTTGGTATTGTTTTAAAGCTTATTAAAAGCGCCAACTTTTCCTAAGTTTGTACGCATTTCTGCCATTCGGGTCATATCGATAAGTGGGCTCAAAGTTTTTCAGATTTTTTAAAAAAATCTATTATTTTGTTTTCAAACAGCTCTGGGTCACACTAAAAAGGCAACGACTCAACTAAAACATACATCATTTGATAGGAAATTTCCTGCTCTTTCCAACGATTGTTCATTCATTGTTCCAAGATTAATATATTTTGAGTTATTTCAGTTTTTTAAGACAAAGGTCGATTGTTTTTTACACAGTCTATTTCCGCCTATAGCTCCTAACCTGTTGAGAATTGGACTATAGCTTATATGAACTTTTTTGCTCCAAATGACCTGTAGATATACCCCTTTTTCTATGGCCATCTGAAATTGATACACCCTGTATATATAAATATAAAAGAAGAAATAAAATGAAATGCAAAAATAATATAACTTCTTCTTGCTATGTTGTAAATCAATTCTATATAAAATATGAGAAATAAATTAATCATTTATCATAACATAGAACATTAATAATAAATTTATTATAAAACCTGTTAGGATAATTATATTAGGAATTACTAGATTTTATCATAAAGCTTTGTGCAGAGAAATGACGATTCATCAAAGAGAGAATCGTCTAGAGAAACTTTATGTGAATGAGTCTTCTGCAACGTATTACCTACGTAGCTACGTATAGACTTAAAACAAGTTTCATTTCATCTGCCATTCTACTAACATCGCATTGAACCCCGCATTGATATTGAACCCCTTGTGCTTGCCAATAATATTTTAAACAGCCGATATTCTAACTAATCTCTCTCATTGTGGTTGTGTTGTTTTCGGACGACTAAAATAAAAAGAGAAACTTTAGAATTATAAATCACAGTTGTGACGTAGAGTAGCTTTAAATTTATTTCGACCGTCCCACAGGACAGAGCGACAACGTGATAGAGAGAAATAAAACGCTGTAACTTAAAAGCAATGGGGGGGGGGGGGGGGGGGGGAGTAAGTCGGTTCTCCCACTGTATTTGTATTACTAATGGAAAAAATAATTGGATTTTTTTTTTTTGATTATTCTTTTTAACAGAGAATATCGATTCCGTTAATCTAAATTTAAAACGAGGCAGAAAAAAATTATGAGTTTCACTTATATTTGGAAGTTTTTCCGACGTGGGGGGGGGGATGGGAGTATCATAAACTAACCCAATTATATCAGGGGATCCTTGTTTGCCCTTAGATGGATCAATAGGTTGGGATGGTCAGAGTAAAATTCCCAAATATACGGTCATACGGGGGCTATGGCACCGGTACCTGCGGCTATCGACGCCCTATCA
The DNA here is from genome assembly GCA_951217055.1 of Gerris lacustris. Lineage (NCBI taxonomy): Eukaryota > Metazoa > Arthropoda > Insecta > Hemiptera > Gerridae > Gerris > Gerris lacustris. Next base: position 4,849,228 of record OX578285.1, read on the forward strand.
CCTTTCAACTGTTTTCCCACCCTACATATTATCCTTTTACATTCGTCGCTGGTCAAAATTGGTCCCATTTTTTACCCATTAAAATTATTCTGCCTCTTCGCCCCATTAATTTTTCCCTCTAATGTGAATTTCTGTTATAATAAAATCCATACAGTCAAAAGCGGAAGTATTTCCTCTAGGCATTCGCGTTAAAAATGGATAGTGATTGCCTTTAATCTATTTTTAATTTTTAAATTTTATTATTGGTGTTTTTAATTTTTTAAAGCTTTATTGTAAGATTTACGGATATTTTCAAATATCCTACCAACGATTTTCTATGTAAATAAGGTATTTGTAAATTTATAAAGCTTTAGATCTCATAAAGTTATCTTAGTAGCATCAATTCAAGTTCAGAATTTTTACTTTTATCTTATACATAGATGTTGTTAGACTTCAAATGCAGTTTAGTTTACTTAGTTAAGACTTGGTTTGGCAGTTAACTAATAAAAATCATTATTCATTCACCAAATCAAGTTCAAGAAACCCCTAAAGAGAACAACAAAATACCTAAAGAAATTTCAACAATGCTAAAAGAAAGACAAAACAAAACTTGCAGAACTTTCAGGAGACGATCAGAAATCATATGAAGCGTGGAGCAATCAGAAAACAATCAATGAAATAGAACAAACCATAGAAAACGGAGCAAGTATAAAAAAAATATGATCTGTTTCGGCAAGAAAAACCAAAATAGTATCAATGAAATTCAACGATGGTACATTACAATACAACAAAGCAGATATTATTAAAATAACAAGTATGGCGTGCTTCACGTAAGCACGTTAGGCGATAATCGCCGGTTTCTGTACGATTAAGTTAAAATTATTAAGTGTAAAATTTTAATAGTCGCATATTCGTTTTCTACACTTCAAGACCTTTAAATTGATGTATAACATGCCATGGTGACTAAAACTTTTTTTTTTAGTCGCCCACCATATTGGCCGCCATCTTGGAAATATTAAGTGTGGAAACTCCAAAAAGTGTACTGTTGTCACAAATGTCGAGATGCACCTGTGTGTCGAATTTCATTGTTCCTTGCTGTAGTATAGTTTATGAATTAAAACATGCCAACGGACAGACAGACAGACAGACAGAGCCGTTATATAAGGTTTCTTTTCGTACTTCGTACAGAAACTTAATAGTTCATAAAAATGAATATAGAAGAAATCAAAATCAGCATAGAAATAAAAATAGTAGAAGCTTATATCTATCTAGGGAGTCTAATTAGTTCAAGAAGCAACCCTGCATATAAAGAACAGCAGGAGAATAGCTGGTGGATGGTAAGGCTACAAAAAAATATAAGTATTTCTTTGTATCAGAGGCTAATCAGGAAAGAAAGAATAGGCTTTGGAGCTTGTGTGTCCTCTCTATGCAATTATGGGTAGGATTTAGAGCTTGTGTGTCCTCTCTATACAATTATGGGTAGGATTTAGAGCTTGTGTGTCCTCTCTATGCAATTATGGGTAGGATTTAGAGCTTGTGTGTCCTCTCTATGCAATTATGGGTAGGATTTAGAGCTTGTGTGTCCTGTCTATGCAATTATAGATTGTATTATTATTAAGACAATAAGTTAGTTAAGGCTCAGTTTAAGAAAGTATAGTTAAGACAAATACAGTTTTTAAGTTATAAAGCGTAGATTGCTAATATAATTCAAATAGATCTTATATGGTGTTATATATTATGGTGTACATAAAATTAATAAGCATTTGATCTACATTATACAATATTTATCATCTCATTTTTGGTGGGGGGCATATTATATCATGTTCTGGTGGGGGGCATATTATATCATGTTCTGGTGGGGGGCATATTATATCATGTTTTGGTGGGGGGCATATTATATCATGTTCTGGTGGGGGGCATATTATATCATGTTGTGGTGGGGGGCATATTATATCATGTTCTGGTGGGGGCATAAAGTTTAAGACAGTTTAGTTTATACTAATACAGATTTAAAGTTATTAAGTGAAGATACCTATAAGTATTCATTTTTTTTTTTTATGGTGCACTTAATAGTACATTACGCGTCGAGTTCGGAAAGTAGCATTTTGCATGCGAGTGTGGAGTTTGCACCCGAGCGACAGCTGGGGTAGTAAAACCACACGAGCAATGTAAAATGCCGTTTTCGCACGAGTTGCGTACCGTACTTTATCTATGATTGTTAGATTTAAATAATAAATATAGAAAAAAATAAACTTGCTGTATGTAAGTTCGTACATCTCTCTTGATAAAGATTGCATTAATTCTTGAGATGTATTTTTTGGCAAATTAATTATTTCTGGAGGAGTATTATTCTCCACATTTATGTCAAAGTCACTTGATTCACTCATTGTTTTTCACTAAGAACTCGATATTAACAGTTACTTTAATAATAGAACAGCAAATTAGTTTTGTTAAATGTAAACAAACTCGCTAATCGTGCGTAAAGCTGAAGAATTCCTCTTCTTTACCACCCTAGGGTGGTAAAGACGAGGAATTCTTCAGAACTATGAGACGCGCATGCGCAATAAATACAAGTACGTAAAGAATCACTTTCTACTCATCTAAACAGAGATACAATGTTTATATTTCGTATCAATCGTAGATAAAATTAATAACATTACCCACAATATTTCTCGTTTCAACAAATTATTTGTTGAATTTGATCTGCATTTCACTATGATTATCATCTAATATTCTGGTGGGGGGTGTAAATTTTAATACAGTATAGCTAATTCTTATACAGTTTTAAAGTTATTAAGCTTGGATAGATCTTTGTATTTAAATATATCTTATGGTGTACTTAAAATTAATAATATTGCCCACAGTATTTCTCAAATCAACAAATTACATATGTGTAAAGCACAGTATGAACTGCATTTCGCAATTTTTATCATCTAATGTTCGGGGGGGGGGGGGGGGGGGTAATGTATAAGACAGTTTAGTTAATACACTTACACAGTTTTAAAGTTATAAAGCGTAGATAGCTATTAGTATTCAAATATATCTTTATTTTTTTTATGGTGTACTTAAAATTAATAACATTACCCATAATATTTCTCGTTTCAACAAATTTTATATAATGGCATTTGATCCGCATTTTAGTTTGTTTATCATGCTCGCGGAAAGTAAATGTTACAAGTGTTTTTATGGGTGGTCTAATTTGCGGAGCTTTAAGGCAATATATTTCATGGGCCATTTGTTCTATTGAAGCAGAATACATTTATTTCTTTTATATTAAAACGGTGTTTAATATGTTCAGGGAAATTTATGGGATAATATATGCCTCTTTTATATTTATACCTATTTATAAATTGTCGCATGAAAGGGCTTATTGATTTTCGTTTGTGAAGCTGTTAAAATTTTAAAATTAAAAAATTCATAACAAATTATAATGAATTTTAAATTATTTAATTCCTCACTAACAACAAGTTAAACCAAGTTTTTTTTTAATTCTATCTCTAGTCTGTAAAAGTGCTACTGACCGATTTCGACGAAATGTGGCATGAGTTCTGAAATAGATCATACATATCATGTAATAGCGAATAAAATAAATGCGATACCGCTGGAAATATCGTGTAAACAAATTTTTAATAATGAATTAATAAAATTGGATATTTTGGGATTTAAATTTGATATTACTATGTTTACAATAGAAAGTTGTTTTTTTGTTTTTTTTGTATATTCTTCAGTTTAATTCCTTTAATTTGATTTATTCTTTATTTCAATGGGCCATTAGAGATTTGTTTTTGTTGATATAAAGATCTTTTGGGATTTTTAATATACATTAAATATTGTTTAGATTCAATGGATTATTTATAAATTAAAAAAATTGATTGTTATAAAAATTTTAGAATTCACCTCGCGCGTGTATAAATTTTCAATATTCAGTCGATTAGATTATATAGGAAAAAACGTCGATGATTTTCCTCTGTTACCTGTCGACTTGCTAATATCCCTGGAAATTCCCTCCGTCTTTTTCTAGCCTTTGTAAAAACCGGTGAGATCAAAGGAGCATTTCTAACTTATACTTAATATTTTTCCCTCGTCAATGCTGGATTCTATGTGAGCCCTTGTCAGATGCACGACTACGTGGCTTCGTGATACGTCCAATCCTCGACTTGTTCTTTGACGGGCCAATTTAAATACCGTTTTCATTGCCCAAACCATGTTTCCTGTCATTTTTCCAGTGGAGTTCTCTTACGTATCAAAGAGTTAATTAGAATTCCGCTTGGAAAAGAGAGAAGTAATGGAGGAATGGATTCCACGAAGAAACAGTCCTTATTGCTTTTTTCGGTAAACGTAGTTACTGACTTAGTCAAAATAGAGACTAAACAGCCTGCCTATAAGTGTAATATTTAAAAGCCAAACCTCGTTTTTATATCTTGAGAAATATTCAGAAAATTTAGCCGATCCAATCAAAGAGGACATGATTAAGGTTTTATATTCGATAATTTAAATTTATTGAGCTATGGAAACAGTCGAGTGTATGCGAAAACTTTAGACGAATAAACTAAGAATTATATTATGGCCCGTCGGCAAAAACAAGCACCCTTAAGCCCGTTTACGCGATCCAAGTATACTTGGACCAAGTCAGCTTTGACGCTACTTGGTTCGTGTAACCAGGGTATCCAAGTTAAGTTGGATAAAAAAAAAAAAAAAAAAAAAGAAAACGGCGCCCACCTGACAAATTATGAGAACGAGCTGTCAAAAAATGACGAAGTCACATCTTCGTCATTTTTTGACAACCTCACATGGTTGTGCTGGGTTTTGTTTGCTAGAAGGTTATATGTCACCACTGTTTTAAAACATAATTAGTACAATTTAACTGTTAAGTTCTAGAGGGAAAAACATTTCACACAACTTAACCTCTACTTTATAGCGTATCAAACTTCCACTACTTACACCAAGTATACTTTGATCGTTTAAATCATACTTCAAAGTTCTACAAACACTTGGACCAAGTGGATTGGATCAAAGTTACTTGGACCAAGTATACTTGGATCGTGTAAACCCGGCTTTATACATCCCTGCGCTTGTCTGTCCGTCTGTAACGCACCTGATTACCGAAAGTACGCCAAATAAAAGTTGAAACTTTGCTTGAAAGTTGATTATTTTCCAAAGAACAAAAAAAAACTGTTTTTAAGGATTTTTTTTATTCGTGTTTTATTTTTTAAAAATATAATAGGTATTATTTTATACTTTTTAGTCTTAAACTTTGTCAGCCTTGAGCAACAAACTGGTTCCCAGCGAAGATAGTCGCTCTTCCTGTGGCTACTGTATGGCGTTAGCTTGGTAAAAGTAACATAATTTTGGGATGGTTCATTGATGAATCATGATGGAAAGGATGAGTAATGACGATGATTTTTTAATTTTGATCATTCGCGAAATGCAACATGACAATACAAAAGGTTTTTTTTTAAGACTAATGGTATACATTTCATTGTTTTATTATATTTTTTTTTAATATACCATGACATAATATTAGTGGTTTTAGTTGTTATTTTTATTTAATTCCTGACTGAATTATAAAATAATATTGTAATATGTGTAAACAGCTCCTTTAATTATGTTTCTTTTTGATGTAATGGTAGGTTTTAGCTGCGCATAGGTAATTTCTATGGTTTTTGAAAGGTTTTGGTTAAAATGTCTCAAACAATTAGCGAATTTGGTGAAACTAATTACAGAATATTTTTGTATTCTCATCGGAAATACATAATCTGTGCAAGTTTCAGCTTTCTATGTTGTCAAATCTAAATTACAAGATTTGTCCCTGACAAACCGTACCAAGCTAATTAAAAGTGTTTAAAAAAGGGACTTAATTATTAATTATTAAATACGTAATTATTTTTACGTAGACCCTTAATTAAATTAAAACTCATACATTTTTGTTAAACTTTTGAACGCAAAAAGTTTGTTTTATTTTTCGTTTCGAACAAAGAAATAAAACATTGTATTAAAGTTCAAACTTGGGGAGTGTTGCTGAAGCATTTGAGAACCGGAACAGTGTTTTGATATTTAAAAATTAAATGTTATTTGATCAACATAAATTAATTATAATTGCCAAGTATAACATAACTTATTAAAACATTCAATTTATAAATAATGAAACAAATTTATGAATAAATAAATTGTTTTAGCTTTTTAACAGGACACTGTAAGTTGAAGAAACTTTCGATGTTACATGTAAATAAACATAATTGTCATTTATGACGCTCCCCCCCCCCTTTTTTTTTACTTACTCATAAAAAGAGAAAGTATTGTCATGGCGCGTAAATTCGATTTTGAAATTTTGATGTATTTACACGTTTTGAGGTAGAAGCGGTTTTCAAATATTTTCTGGTGTTTTGGAAAATCGATTTTTGTAAAGCCCATATGAACTTGCTATCCTGATTCTATTATTTTCAGAATTGACGAGATCATTGTTAGTTTGGTAGTAAATTAGTGTGCGCGGCTAGTGAATTTCAAGTTCGGGATATCTTCTCAATTAGTTAAATACAAGTGGCACTTGTTAAGGAAGGTTTACTTTAACTTGTTCGATGTTGTCTATTTGCCAACCAAACTCTAAGACTCGTAACTTTGAAAATGTAGCAAACTTTATTATCACTTACCTTAGATAGCATTATTGCTTACTTACGTCTATCATTTAAGAGTGGAAACTGATTAAAGTTTTTTTTTAAATATTCTACAAAAAGTTTTTTTTCATTTGATAAATGATTGTTTTGTTCACACTCATATTATTGCATTACATCAATTTTGTTTGTAAATATATTTGAAAGTTAGATCTATTAACATGTGTGAGGATTGGTCGAGCTTGCACGTGTAGATGACTCGTACGTTCGAAACTTCTAATTACAGAATGTAGTTGTCATTAGGTGTAAAAAGCGTTAATTTTCTATTCTGTCGGCAAAGTAGATATAAACGGAATTAACGCTGAATTATTTCTGTTCAGAACCTCTCTCTGCTCTAGTTGCCGTTTAGCCCTGAATTTTCAATCTTGCGTCGAACTCCGACCGGTATCTTCCTCTCATTGCACTGTTTTTATAATTCAATTCCGACTCGACTTGTAAAATGGGGCAGAAAGGAAAAGAAAAGTGAAAATGCCGGGTAATTTCTATAGAGTGCACGGGACGGAGGCCTCGGCCGCTTGGCTACTGCAAATTTCTAACTCGGTCTCTACCTACGTATCACATAAATTATTACCCGACCAAGTCCAAATTAAAAGGTAGAGTTGGTTCAGGGGCCGAATGAAATCTTTGTTTTTCTCACCCCTACTGCCGCGTTGCGATATTGAATTTTCTTCACAGCGACCGCATTCGTTATCACCTAGTACCGTGTACCGTTTTATAATTTATTCGACCTACTTTCCAACCCCTCCTTAGTTTTTAATCGAAACCGTTTTCTACTGATTAAATTATAATTCGTGTGATTTGCTAGAACGTCAGACGTAGTTGAGTCTATAGTCTATATTCAATCTTAGGATACTCTTAAATGTCATTTAACAGTTATGACCACTTTTATGTCGTGGAGTTGGTGTTCCGCTTACTAGCTTTACAGACCGGTGTGGGCTGGGGCTTGCCCCTAATTTTTTCTCAAAACTTTAATTTCTTAGCAATCTTCTTACCTGGAGTATGATTAATGGTCTATTTATGTGATCGATCCGACGTAATTGTGGTTGCTTCTGTACCCGAGTCTAATCATTTTCATTCTACAATCATAACATTAGACCACATTCGTATCTTGAAGTCCATGTTAATCCACTTACATGGCCCCAGTGTGGGCTTTGAATTACCCCGTTATTTGCCTCCACTCGTTTCTTTTCTTACCATTCGATTTGGAGTATCGCGAGTTTCTTTTTCCTGTCCTATACATATCAGAAGTATTCCTCTTCGTTGCTCTCCATATACTTGGAAATACAGTATCTTCTTAGGTATCCTGCCATCCTCTATCCTCCACGTCCAAGCTTGCTAATCCTGATTGACAAGCTTGTTAATCCTGATTGACAAGCTTATTAATCCTGATTGACAAGCTTATTAATCCTGATTGACAGCCAGGTGTTATTTCAGGCTTAAAATTGATCCCTTATTATCATTAATAAAATTGTTACAAACAAGGAATTGTTTAATCTTACATCTTTGCTGAATAAAACCCTGTTATAATATACCCTTTAGTCTTAAATTGATTCAATAATCAAAATATTTAAAAGTAAAATATACAAAAAAAAAAAATCGCAAATTAGAACAGAAAAAAGTAGATAAAGCATTTATTTATGGTTTTATTAATGAGTGGACTAGTGTGGTGCAACTATCTCTTTGTAAAATGGAAATGTTAACTTCTTCTGTATATTTGTTATTATTTCAAATCAATAATTAATTGATTTTAAAATATTAATAACAATGATCTATTAAAGTATGAGTATTGTTATTATAAGATGTATGCATTATAATTTGTCTGTAAATTAGAAAAATAGGGATATGAGCAATGACTTATGATGCTAAAGACTTCAACATCCGTGTTATTTTATATTTTTAGTGTGTATAGCTGTATTCCTTTATTTAGTTCAGTCAAATTATGTTCGATTGATTTGAAGCAACGAATCGTCAAAAACACCGAAGAAACGAGGTCCGGGAAATAATATAAGTTTTGTACACTAGATTCGTGGTCTTTGATGTACGGGAGTTTTCAGGACACAAGAGAAAAGTGGACTTCGATCACCACTTAAAATGCTTCCGACATGGTTATAATTAGTAGACTTGAGAGAAACCGATGGGTTATTGATAAATTTGAAAAACCGGTGTTTGATATCCGAGAATAAAAGGGGGTAGAAAAAGAGGTCGGGCCATTATGAACGAATGCCGCGGGAGGCCCGAGGGCCCTTTAGCCACCGGCTTATTAATCGGTTCACTGGTTTACATGGAAAGCACCCCTGCCTCTTTTACCCTCTAGTATAGATGTTCCTTATGCTAACTCGACCGAAAAGCAATTTTCCTCCCTCAGGAACAAAAAAATAAATAAATATAAACCGATAAGTTTTTCTTTTATTTAAAGCGTGGAATAAGCTCTAGGTGCCTTTATTTTTATTTACTTTATTAGAGAAAATGAATGTCCGACTCATAAAGAGTAATAAGGTCTCGGTTATAACAAAAATAAAATTTATTTGAGGGTTTTTAGGGTTTTGTAGATTCTTCTCAAAACCCTTATGCCGAGGGTGATGTGTCCGTCTGTCCGTCGCTCTTTGGTTCATAGGGCCCGAACCGTTTAAGCTAAAGAGCTGAAATTTGAAATACTGGTGTAACTTTTTGACCCAACCACAGGAAAAATATACAGAAGTTCAAAATTAAATATGCGCATGCGCAATTCGCAAAAATGTTGTAAACTCAAAAATTTATATTTTTTTTAATTTTCGAGTGGGGTATCAAATGAAAGCTGCTGAAGAGTAGGGCGCAAATATATATAAGCTTTTGTAAATTTTGCATTCCTTATTGGGTAAAAAAATCAAAATATACCCAAAAAAAAATTTCCCCCCCCCAGCCACTATACTTCGGCTGGTCCTAAAATTTCGAAATAATTCATGCTAATGCCTTATTGTGGGGCGATGAAAATTCCGGGAGTTCATCCCAAATTTTAAAAAATTGTCAATTTTGGCCGCGAAAATTTGAAGTGCGCCAAAAATTTTATTTTTTTAAAATTTTGAGTTGGGTATCAAATGAAAGCTGCTGAAGAGTAGGACGCAAAGATATATATACATTTTTAAATTTTGCATTCCTTATTGGGTAAAAAAATCAAAATATACCCAAAAAAAAATTTCCCCCCCCCCAACCACTATACTTCGGCTGGTCCTAAAATTTCGAAATAATTCATGCTAATGCCTTATTGTGGGGCGATGAAAATTCCGGGAGTTCATCCCAAAGTTTAAAAAATTGCCAATTTTGGGCGCGAAAATTTGAAGTACGCCAAAAATTTTATTTTTTTTAAATTTTGAGTTGGGTATCATATGAAAGCTGGTGAAGAGTAGGATTCAAATATATATTTGCTTTTTTAAATTTTTCCTTCTTTATTAATTTTATAAATCAAAATATACCCCCAAAAATTTCCCCCCTACCCAACCACTATATAACGGGTGGTCCTAAAATTTCGAAATAATTCATGGTTATACCTTATGGTGAAGCGATGGAAATGGTCTGAAAAAATGATTTTTTCTAGTCGTTATTACCGATGAAAAACATTGTGACCCCCCGGGGGATCGAACCCGGACCCTTGAGATCGAAGAATAAAATCATAATTACATAACGGGCATGCTTAATCTTCTACAAAACCCTAAAAAGTACTTGGACGCAAGTACTTCCCTGTGATTTTTAAAAATTTGTTGACCGATATTTTATGAACTAATATGACTTTTTTTAAATTAGGATTGAAAAGGGGTTGTTGTTATTAGGTAATTTGGCCACTAGGAATTTCTCAAAGGGTTGTTTTAAAATGGTAAAAAGAGTATAAATACTATTAGTGCGAAAGACATGGTTGAGCTATTGCCTTTTTAGAAAATTTGATTTATTAAAAACATGGGCTAAGACGTCTTATCAATCATCGTTAGTAGATTCACATGATAACTAAGAAAATGAAACAATCTGACTGGTTCAATTCATACAAGTTTCATTTTGTTGAAAGTTTAAAATAAACAATAAAAGAAAAATACCATTAAAATAAATTGACTGGATGATTTATATTTTAAATTGAATAAATTTCTGGATAAAACCTAAGAAGAGAAGGAAAACTCTATTTAAATGCTACCTGCTGTTGGTTTGAGCTCCTTTGATGAAGAAGGGTCTTTTATATAAACGCCAACATTGTAAGGGTTTATTTCAAATTCACTATTACATGAGTAGAAAGACACCTGTCTACTTCACTTACATACGTAAGTTGAAATTAACTTTATATATTCCTTGGTATCTTACTTGATCCCATTATTGAAAGCTTTTACGTAAATGGAGCTGAACATTATATAGCCACATGTTATAGGTTAGGAATCTGGGTGGGTATCATTGCCGAATTAATATCCCTTTTGTGGAAGGGAAGGGTCGGAGTTGAATCCGGTCGACTAGGGTTATTTGTTACCAAGCCCAATTTCAGATGTGATTAGATGGAGGTGATCAGAATCGGTCCGGATATTAAAGCGATATAACCGCAAGGGGATAAATTCACTAACTCCGTCCTATCCAACGAAACGACAAGAGGGCCGGCAAACTTCTTCCCTCCACAGTCCGAGGTGTTTTCGATATTATTCAAATAAAAGGGGTTAATTTCAACTGTTTTCGATTAAGGCTTTTTTTCGAGCTTAGGCATATACGTTCTCTTGGGATTAATCAGAAAAGTTGAAAACAATTATAAGGATTGTTCGAATTTAATTTAAATTTATTTGTGCAAACCACCAAAACCTATGGTATTTTCGGATTTCGATCAATTTTCGATCAAGCGAAATAGTCGACTGATTTTCATACCACCGGTCATACACTATTGATCGGATTGACATCAGTTAGTAATGAGCTTCGTTCAGTTCTTCACACCAAACCTAAATTATAAGGCCAGCTAATGACAAACAAAGCAAATGTAAAGGCCCCTATACACGATAAAACATTTTGCGCAAACTTGATGTCGGGCAAATTTAGGGGGCCTTAAGACAACACGCATAATGAATGATCTGTTTATATGCCACACCGTAATGGGTGTGTGTAGGCAATTGATAAACACGGCATTGATGTTGAAAGAAGGAAGAACCTGAAGAGAAGTCAAATTATCAGCCCAAAATAGATCCATACTTCGAAACTTCAAAGACGCCTTATGCTTTATGCTCCTCCTTGGTATAACATGAAATAAGTTACTGTTAGTAGAGAAGAATGTGCTCCGAGAGAATGTTCGTGGAAAAATGGATCTTGGGTCGAAGTTTCAAACTAACTATCGACTCTACTTCGACATATATCGATATTCCTCTAGGAGTTTCGGCCTTTACTTCCTTGCAATATTATACTATACACTCTATAGGCCTAGTCACCATTCAACCTTACTCTCTTAAATTCCTTTTCTCGACGTTCCAACAGTTCTTTCTTACTCTGAGCTCCAACCCCTTCACTTAGACCGAACTTTAAAAAACATGGACCTCCCTTGTACGAATATGTATACATATTCGTAAATACGTTGATAAAAATAAAGTAAGTAATGAATGAATTTTTAATTTATGTATTTATATATTTTTTTTTTTTTTTTCTGTTTCAGGTGAGTTTTTTTTACGTTCAAAATATAATGTCTTGTGGTTAAGCAAGAAAAACTGATGGTAAATATTATACCCTTTTCTATTAATTTTGGGGTTCACGGTAGCTTATAAGTACTTAATACTAAATTTAATAATACCATTCGCCTTTCATGCAGTATGTTGGATTCCCTACTCCAGCAAGGGGCCCGACGTTTGGTGTACACGTACACCCAGCAGCGCCATGTAAATGGGTAGCTGCTTATGTGAAGTGGCGAGTAACTGATTGATTTTGCCAATTGTAAGGTTTATTCATCTGATGGAGAGACAAACTAATAAACGGAAAACACTAAACTCAGTGTTTCCCAACCTTTTTGATGATGGCGGGACCCCATAAATTTCTCCACAAAATGTTTGCGACATTACTGCATATATGGTGCATTGCATATTGCATACTCTAATAATGTAAAAATAATTGAAATTATAATAAAAAAAATTTATAATTTAATTAATAATTTTGACTAATGACTAAAAAACTGATATTCATCCGTTATAATCCAATATGATTAATGTCTGATGATAGTACTACCAGTTCTCAATTGACGATAAACTAGTGATAGCGGTACATAAAGAACTCGCGTAGAAAAAAAATTGGTCTTAAATCGGCCATCTTCGTTTTCAATATGGTATCATGTAACATTTTTGAGAGGAAAAACTTACATAGTCTTAGTCTATCTTAAATATCTTTAAAATGGTTTGTGACATATATATAACCATTAAATGTTTTTGCATAATATATAACCTTGGGTGTATAGTTGAAAAGCTAATGCCAACACAAGCATTTTTTTAGGGGATATTTTAACTCATTAAACCAATAAATAATGCAAAAATTAATAAAGTATATATATTTGTAACCTACTCATCAGCATCAGTTCTTTGATACCCCACTCAAAAATTTAAAAATAATAAAAATATTTGAGTTTACCACATTTTTGTGAATTGCGCATGCGCATATTAAATTATCTTATTATATTTTTCCTTTGTGTGGGTCAAAAAGTTACGCCAGTATTTCGACTTTTTAGCTTAAACGGTTCGGGAGATATGAACGAAAGAGCGGCGGACGAACAGACACATCACCCTAGGTATAAGGGTTTCGAGAAGCATCTACGAAACCCTAAAAAAGACTTATTCGAAATATTAGTTGATTCATCGAGCTGGAGTGCATAAAATAAAGATTTTTTATAATATTTTTGATCAGACCCTTCTATATCCTCAGGTGTATTGTTTATTTATATTGTTTATTGTCAAAAAGCTCAGCATAAATCTCCTACGTTCAAGGTTTGATCAATGTATGTCCTATGTTATGCAGCTTTACTAGTTCTAGCTACGTGTAAAGCAGCTATATAGGAACATGTTAAGTAAACTTTATCCTTCGATACAAACTTAGTTAAATTGACTCGGGCAGCTTTAAATTCGCTTCGATATCTCATAAAAAATTAGGGAGATTTGTCTTTAAACTTTTGGTTATTGGTTTTTGAAATACTTAATAACTTATTCAGCTTTAGCTTATTTTGCTGATAAAGCCAAAGTTTATATATTTTTCTTGAAAAGTGAGATTATTAGAAACTGCATACTTACAGTTTGTACCAAATGTTTGTTAGTGTGTTGACAAAAAAAATGGGGTGGGGAGCCAATGAGAGCTTAGGATTTCAAATCCTAAACTCTTATTGGCTAACCAACCCATTTCTTGACTTTCCTGCGCTGTCAACGATCTAACAAACATTTGGCACAAACTTAACTTTTTTTGTACTTGCCCCTCAGGTCTATTTTAATAACTGGGTGCATCAACACCTACAACAGAACTTTTGTTATTCTTATTTTCTTTAATGCCCAGTAAATTTAGCAGTGGGTCCTTTTTATTTTTTCTCATTTTGTAAATTATTAAAAATCAGATCGAATATTGAAACTAAAATAATAACAAACCTACCTGCGGATACGCTAAAACAACTATTTGCACTTATAATTAAAAAACATTTCTCTATATATGTATGTAGGCTTTAAATATGAAAACAAATTACAGACTTTGCTTTAATAACACACCTTCTCAGGTCAAAGGCTGGTGCAAGACTAGAGTAATATATAAAATCTTACAATAATTCCTGAAATCATGTTCAACTTTGTTGCAAGTTATAAGAAAGAGATTATAGCCTCGTTCAGAATACCGAACCGAACAGAGGAAACGTATTGGTCTCTGCGCATGCCCAGTCTAAAGTACGCCTGCGCCTGTCAGACTGTGCATACGCAGAGACAAAATAAATGCTCTGGCCATGCAATACTCCTTATATTGTCGTTTTATTTTTCTTTACCTTTCAAGTATGCTGTTTTATCTTTTCCTAATAACATTCTTATATATATATATATATATATATATATATATATATATATATATATATATATATATATATATATATATATATATATATATATGTGTGTGTGTGTGTGTGTGTGTGTGTGTGTGTGTGTGTGTGTGTGCGTGCATCGAATATAAATATATTATCTTTCGATATTTTATTGATGGGTGTTTATTTTAAGGGCCTTTGATGGATTTTACGCTTTTGAATTATAACTTCTTTTTCGGGTCCGTAGGCCAAACCAAGGACCCTTATATTTTCCTGCGTGTGTCTGTCCGTTCGTCCTCTCGCGTGCTCTCACGGCTACACCTTTCGTCCGATCACTTTGAAATTTGGCATGTATGTGTCTTGTATTTACCCACATATTTTAAAAATATAGCGACTTAAAAAAAATATTTTTCAAAAAAATTAGGGTAAAAAAACTTAAGGGTTAAAATTTTTTTATTTTTTTTCGACACCGTGAGGGGTATCATATGAAAGGGTACGTCTAGCTGATTACAAAAATATATAATTCTTTGGATATAACTTTGATAGGGCGAGCGTAGGCAAGTTTGAAGTGGGTGTGAAACGTGTCCCCCCCCCCTCCCTATATCTCGCTTATGTGAAGTGCAAAAAATCTGAAAAAATTCCTGAACATTCTTCGATTAAAAGTAAAGATACCACTTTTTGGAAATTTCGAAAAAAATATTATTTTATTTTTTATTGACAAAATACGTTTTTTTATAACTATGGTCTTTTCGATGTATTTATATGGTTCTGGCCCGGTTCAGTGGCAAAAACATACTTTATCAGAGTGTGTTTTTGAGAATATCAGACCCTTAGAGGGTTCAAAGTAAGCTTTTTAGCATTTTAAAAGAACACTGTTTATACACTTTACAGTTAAGCACTATACAGTGTGGCCTACAGACCCTCGCTGTGTGCTGACTAGCACACACTTGACCGTTTTATTTTTATTATGTCTAGTCTAGCTAATTAACTGTTAAATTTAATTTCCCATGTAAAATTTATTAAGTTATTCAAGTTTTCGTTACAAATTTGCTTTGATGTCTGAAAAACAGATAAGCAACTATAAAGTTAAGGGAAGGGTGACCGAAGAGAATGTCGAGTTTTCAAATATTTAATTAAGAATTTAATTAAACATAATTGGATATTTATCTGTCACTAAAAAACTAAAATAACCTTTTATGTTTCATTACTTTTAACTTTAAGGAAGGGGTCTTAAAAGTATTACATTGTTTTTCAAAATAGATGATTTGGAAGGGTAGAGTAAGTGAGTTTAATTATGTTAGTTAATATATAATATGTTATATGATAATGTATTCATATTATTTTGTAGTTATTTTTCTTTAATGTTTTGATCAACTCATGATTAGGTTATTACAGGACGGGGGATCCACTTTACTCATCTACTCGATGTGATCATCAGTGTGAAACATGTCTCACTTCTCTAGGTTTCAAAGTCACCTGATGTTTTGTTGTTGAAACCTAGGTTTTACTCACCTTTGTTTAAGAATTTAATAACAAATAGCTCTAATGTTACGCTTAATTTTGTAATAGAAAGCAGCGTTTGAAAAGTATGAGAGTAGTTCTAAAGGATAAGTAAAATAAATGCGGTTAAAATAAATAAGTATAAATCCGTTACCTTGCCTTTCATCCTTGACGACTCACCTGGCAACATCAATCTAAGACTAAACGTACTGCTGACATCTAAAAGACTGCTGCCTGGTCTTTTAGATCATAGATCAAAGACTACGCTGAGTAATAAGCTCCTTATCTACAACACAGTTTAAAATCCGGCTAGGACCTAGGGTTTGGGGTAGCACCAAGCATTCAACTCCTATCGACTACAAACTTCAATTATAGATCACCGATGCTCCTTTTTATGTATCCAACCATATCCTCCACAGCGATCTCAATATTCCTTTTGTCCGTGACCTATCTATATCCAGATACCATAAATTCCCCGAGTCCTTATTCATGCAATCACCCCAATCCTTTAGTAGAACTCCTTTCTTCCCAATCCATCCTTGATAACCCACATCGCCGCCGAAGGAGGCAGTGGCCCCGAGAGTAGTCTATTGTTCGTCATCATGTCTGGCGCCAGTGACCTGACCTACCTCAACCTATGGCCACTGGCGCAAGACATGATGACGTAGCGTCTGGCGAAAGTGGCCCAGTAAACTAATCCCGAGATCTCCTGAATATGGGGATTACATAATAATAATAATTAATATTTATCAATCAACTTGAAGCTTATTGTTTTTATTAGTTATTTCTTTTCTCATTTATTATTGTGTTTTGTTTGTTCATATTCTGAATCATTCGCCAAAAAGTGTAATTAATGGATTATTATCTTTATCATGTAATTCACCGTCCAAAAAAAAAAAAGTAAAAGTATTTTTTAAAACAATTTATATGCAGTTGTGATATTCAATAAAAAAAAAAGTAAAATAAACGAATCATGCTGCTACGAGTGAATATGCTCTTTTATCAGAATGTTTTACGCCGAAAATTGTTAGAGAATTGATCGAAAAATAGCTCTTGTGTAGCCCTTAATACATATATTTATTTAATCTAGCGCTTTAAAAGTATAAGAGTTGTTGTTATTAAGTATACAGTATTTAGTTACAAAAGTATTAGAACAGTTTAATGGTAAGTAAATTCTTTTAAGTAGAGAAAACGACTCTTGCTAAGGTGTAGTTAAATAACCAAACAACATGTTCACACAAAATAATTGTATTTGTAACAATTGACCGGTTTCGGCTGTTCAAATGCAGCCTTCTTCAGATAAACTGTGTAGGTTATAAGGAGACTTTCAAAATGCAAGTCTCGCCGCCGAAGGAGGC
Source organism: Gerris lacustris (assembly GCA_951217055.1). Classification (NCBI taxonomy): domain Eukaryota; kingdom Metazoa; phylum Arthropoda; class Insecta; order Hemiptera; family Gerridae; genus Gerris; species Gerris lacustris. Next base: position 4,866,741 of record OX578285.1, read on the forward strand.
AGTGGCCCCGAGAGTAGTCTATTAGAACAGCCGAAACCGGTCAATTGTTACAAATACAATTATTTTGTGTGAAGACGTTTGGTTATTGAACTACACCTCTTCTATGATGAGTCGCTATCACACACTGGAGAAAAACACAGTCGAGGATCTTGCTAAGGTGATATTCTATCTATGTAAGGTAATACTTTTATGTGAAGTAAACGACTTATAATGTCGGCGAGAAATTCATTGTTATATATGAATGTTTTACGCATGTTAGAGAATGTAATGCTAGACTCTAAAGAATTAAGTTTAATGCTGTAGCTAAATACAGATTATTTAAAATATTAGAGTAGTTTAAATGAATAAACTATTGTAGAGTTCTACTCAAGTTTTCATGTCGACTTGCCTCGGCAGAACTTATTATTATTTTATTCTGCAAAAATGTCAAAGAACGTCTTATCAGACATTTGTTATAAAATCCTGGACTGTGTTTTTTTCCAATGTGTGATAGCAACTCATCATGAGAGAGATGTATTTCAATAACCAAACAACGTCTTCACACAAAACATTTTTACAAACAATTGACCGGTTTCGGCCTTTCTAATGCAGCCTCCTCCAGATAATCTACAAACAAAGTAACAAACTTGAACGTAAGGTATAAAATAAGGTAACACGATATTGTAAAACAACTAAAACAGTTAAAAATAAGTAAAAAAAACAAACAACTGAAATGAATGGAATGCAAAAGTACAAGTGAGAGAAAAGTTTTAGAAAGAGGGCTAAGCTTAAGGCTGTAAATCAATTAAGAAAAAATGGAGGGAAGGATTATTACTGCTAAAAAGGTAACGAACACATACCTTGTGTAATTAAACTAAAAATAAGAACTTAAACTTGACAAAAATATTCTATCAATTAAATACAATAAGCAATAATCACAAGTGGGTATAAAACAAATTGACATAAATTTGCAAACCCAAAAATAAAATAAATAAATACATTATAAAAAAACTATTAAGGTATAAAATGGCATCGGGCTGTTTTGAAAAGGTAAATTGAACAATAAATAAGAACAAAAGAAAATAGCAGCTACAAAACAAAAATTAAACTTATAAAAAGTTAATATAAATTAAAGTATAAAAATACAACATGTATAAAAAAAGAAAATTATCTATGTAGAAGCAATAGAAGAAAAAAATTGATTACAAAATCTTGGATGTTGAAAAGAAATATGTCAGAAAAGAGGATTAAAATGAGTGACTACAAAAAGGTACTTATGTATTGAACAAAGTGGATATAAAAGATAAAAACAAAATATAAATGGCTAAACATGGCACAAAATTAGACTCTATGATAAGAAAAAAAGTACTTAAAGAGCTAAATAACAAACAAAGAAAAAAGAAAGAAATGTTTACTAAATGAATTGACTAAGGTAGAATAGAAATGGGCAATTGTTCCAAAAATATTTTGAGTAGAGGAGACAGAGAGGCATTTGTTATAGCTGAAACTTTACTCGTTAAAACGAAGAACGGTACCCTATTAAAATCTAAACAGGAATGTATGTACTCTTCCTCCGAGATTTTAATTTGGTAGAGACAATATCTGATTGCAGTTGGACTTTGCGAAGAAGAGTTACGGTTCTTATTTAAGGGTTTTGTTCTGGTGTTTCAAGCGTCTTTCAGGAAGGGAATACGTGGAGAAGACTAGTTAGCCGGGTCAAGTGCAGCCATACAGGTGTAAGAAGGTAGGGCGCCGTCGGCGCGGCACGTATTATCGAGTACGAGTGTCGATGTGAAGGGTTTAGAATGTTGAAGAGAGTAAGTGTAAGAAAAGGGCCCGGGGAGGAAGTAAGTGTAGAGTTGAAGTGATTCTCGGGAGGAGGTAAGTGGAGCCACCCCCTGCACGTCCACCGGGGTAGATGTGAGCCAGGGCTAAAGCCCTCTCCGCCCTTAGTTTCTAGTGTTGCCGACATTGTGAGTAAACTTTGATGTTCTCTCTCCCTTCTTCTTTTGTTTCGATACCTTTTAACTCCGGGCGCCCTCGTTCTCCCTCTAATGCATGTTAATTTATCGCCGGGCTTTCTAAAAAAGGCTATGCCCTATAGGTTTGCAGTAAATAAGGCTATAGAGGCTTTAGCCCGGAGGCCCTCGCCCTTCCCCCTCATTATCCCGATAAAAGAACGCCTGTATTATAACCCCGCTCTTTCTCTTTCCTCTTTTTTCTCGTTTCCAAAGACGCCGTATACAAGGGCTCCTGTCGGTATCCGTTAATTTCGAATCGATTCGGTACGTTAAACCCAATCGACTATATTACCGTTTTCACCTTCTATACGTATGAGACTTATAAATAGGTTTTAAATGTATCTTTTGTAGAGGCGGACTTTTATAGAGGTATTAAAATATTTTATGACCTTTAACACGATTTACTAATTATCTGTATCGACGGAAAAAGATTAATCGTATTAAATTGTAAAATATTGAGCATTAGAGCCATGTAAAGGCTTAAATGATTTTTTTTTTTTTTTGAATCGAGGCTCAATGTACTAATACTAAAGGCTGTTTTTTTACACTAGTGAAATGTGTAAAACTCAAGCATTTTAATCTGAAATCATGTTGGGCTTAGTCAACTCACAGCAACCAAATGCTTTTAAGTGTACTTCAACTCATTATTGTGTAAATAATTTATTATTATTTTGCCAAGAGTCATGAATGGTTGAGTATACCAAGAGCATTATTAATATCAAATAAACCGTAATTACCGTGCAATTTAAGTATGGTTATGAACATAATAGCAACGAACAATATTAAGTTAATTCAAACCTTTTTTCTGACAACTTACTAAACTTCAGATTTTATTTATTATACTTCAATTATTTTTTTCCAGGTGTAAAGAGTATTAAATAACAGAACTACCACTTTTCGCAATGCTTAATCTCCTTCCTCTTGAGGCCTCATCAGGCCTAAAATTTATACTGTTAGAGCCAGCCCGTACTGCCATGAAAAATAGAATCATCAATTTTAACACTGATCCGAAGGAGTTTAATAAATTTTATAAGGCAGAAAAAAAGGAAAAGTAAATAATTTTTTGCTATATTATAATAATATAGCAAAGAAAAAAATAAATTGAAAATGAAAAAAGAGAAAAATAAATATAAATATGTAGGTGTATTCAACTTTTTAAAATGAATTTCCCTAACTCAAGTTGAGGAAGGTAGTTAAGTATAACATAAAGTTAAAGCAGATGTAGGTGTTGAAATTTCTTATTATTCAATGGCAATTCTTGTGACAGTCTTACCAAAAATACTCTAAAATACCTGTTTTCTCTTCGGCAAAACTAGTATTTTTATAGACTTTCTTTTTGAAATTAATAATAATAAAACTTTATTGAATAAACATCTAAATATAACTAAATTACATAAATATAATAATTTTTCTGGTGACTAACAATCCCAGTTTCGAGCTTCCTTGGGAAAACTATAGTAATTTAGAGCATTAGGAATTAATAATGTACAAGCTTAAGAAATTGAGACAAAGTGTGTCACCTTATATAGCTGGTAATTGGAGTAAATAATAAGTTAATACTAATCAATTGTGATAAGTAATAATTTAATTAGGATTTTTTTTTTTCCTTTTGGGTTTTAGTCCCGATCAACTGCCAGGGTTATTACAGGAATTATTATTATTACAGGTTATTATTAGGAATTGTTTTGTAATTTGTAGGTAGAGGCAAGGATTAACAATATGATTAAGAAACAGTAAAAAATAGTCATTTTTTATATATATAGTATTTATTTAATGTTATTTGTTAAAAGGTGTATGTCAGTATATTATAATAGGATGTAAGTTAAAGTAGTTATGAGAAATTATTTAAATAAAAAAAAAAAAATTCTTCATTTCATGGGAAATATTTAATCATGGATGTTTTTCCATGAATTATAGAGAAAACCATTAAACATTTGTCTAATTAATAAAGTAGAAATTAAGGTGTGATATATTAACATTAATCCATTTTGATTTCCATTTGGTCTGCTAGGAGCTCTGATATCATTTTATACAAAAATGTATAACTTCTATCGGCAAAATATGGTACTACAGCGAATATAAGTGACATTCAGTCTACCTCCTATTATATTCTAACTACCTGGCACGATATTTAAGAGTGTAACATTTTGCATGTCGTTTATTGAAACTTCAGCCCACCTTTCGCCAGAAGTTTGTACTATAAATTAAAACTTATCAACCTCCTGTTATCGAGGCGATGCGAGAGTATATATAAGTGTAACGCAACGCCCCAGTCTTGTGACATTTTTATGTTTTGGCTGTGGCACATTAACCTCGAAAAGCGTTACGTTACACGAGTGGGAAAGATTTAGGATCAAGGTTTTAGGAAGGTATAGGAGGTGTTCAATCTAGTCTGTCCGCTCTTGGTAGGGATAGTGTCTCCCACTACAGCGTTTGGTACCGCTGTCGCTAGGGCGTCCCCTCCCCTAGCGATTCTGTATAGTGTACTAGAAGAATAGAAAAAGGTTGGAGCTATCTGAACTCGTTTACATCGCCGCTTAGAGGTCGGCTGACTTATGATTATGAATGATTGAGTCGTTCAAGGAAACCCTCTCCTCCATCCCTATCACACTCTGTCCATTATCCCGTCTGGCCCTTAGCCCTTTAATACTCCTCCCCCCCCCCCCCCTCCCCCCTCCTCAACAACTACTTCTGTTCAACTGCTCTGATTTGCATCGGACAAACGGAATAACCCATAGAATTTTATTCCTAATAAACTAATTAATTTTTAAAAATTTATTTTTTGCTTTATTATTATATTTCATTTTTGTTATAGGTACTATAATTTCTTGTATTTATTATAAAAATATGGGCGACGAAGCTAAAAGATTACTTCTTAATAAACTGGAAAAGAAGAAAAGTACTTTCTTTCTTCGTGCACAACATATGTTTGATTAAATCCCTAATTTACAAACGCAAGAATCTGCACGCTCGATTTTTTTTACATTTTCATGTCTTTACTTTGGCATATAAACTCGATAAGCTTTACCAAAAAACGACACCAAAAAGCGTTACATAAAAATGTCTCTCTGTCTTGCAGACTCGTATGCAAGCAATCTTTTTTGTACGACAAAGAAGACCGACACATTTAAAACATTAATTTTCCTCCTTTATAAAACGTGGTTTTAGAAACCATCAGAATAATTATGACTATTTAGAACCAGAGCATATTTAAGCTGTTGCATTATCTGGCTTGCACCGTTTTCGATGCCAATTACCTGAATTTAGTTGCAAGTTATCATGGATTACCCGCAACACACGAGGATATTGCACTCCTGGCTCATCTAACCTACTTTGATATGGCAATAATTATTCGAATCATCTCGCTTACATTTGCATTATAGATTTAATGGTTCCATTGCGCTTTGTCTTATCTTTGTGTAGGAGCCTTCACACTGCATTTATAAGATAATATCAACATAAGCATATATGTATAATATATATATATATATATATATATATATATATATATATATATATATATATATATGAATAAATTCTCGAAAAATCGTCTTTATCGTCAGGATTGTAACATAAAGACGATTTTTGTGACCGAAACCTGAGTTTTGTTTGTTGTCTGTATATATATATATATATATATATATATATATATATATATATATATATATATATATATATATATATATATATATATATATATATATATATATATATATATATATATATATATATATATTGATGTATGTATGTATTATACCAACCACGCTAAAGTAATTTCATCTTTAAAAGCTTTTACTTAACCTTTTACAAGTTATTTTATTTTTTAATATAGGATTCTATTGAAAGAAATATAAAATATATAAAACTCTGACAGAAATGTTTAAATATAATCATCAAGTAAGTTAACCCAAGGAAAGTTAAACCAAGCTCACATATAAATATATACCTTTACTCAAAAGGGTCAAAGATCAAATATATTTATACGAGTATTAGCAATGCTTACTTACAATTTAGGGACAATAAGCAAAAAATAAGCCTCTTAATCAAAATTATATTTCTTAATGAATACTTTATATAAATATTTTATAGCATTTGTTGTGCTAATTAAAATTATACGTATGAACTTCAATCTCCATCTGCGTATAAATGTTTTTAATATGCATTCTTTTCAAGTTAAAAAAAATTGTCTCTAAATTCCTTTTTAACTTAAAAATAATTACTTCTTTTATGTTACTTTGTTGTACTGATTTATATATATATATATTTTGATTGTACATACAAAAAAACACATGCTTACTCGTTGAAATTGCGAAAAGTTTTGCTCACAAAACCTTGCGTTCTAAAGGCAAGCCTTAATAGATACAGACTCTGAATATTTTACTAAGGCTTCAGTCGGATTATTCCTATGCTTACTTACGTTAATGTAACTTTTCAACGTTTTTTTAAATGTAGAAAAAAGAAGTGAATATCATATTCTCATATCAAAGAGAACCCATATACTTCATCGTACTAGTACTCCTTTATGGTTTATATTAAAAATTCAATATTTTCTTACACATATTTAAAATAAATTCGTCTTTAAGTGTTTTTTTTTTTTTTTTTTTTTTTTTTTTTTTTTTTTTTTTTTTTTAGAAATATCATATTTTATATGAAATATGACTTTTTTAAATGTATACTATCAGTATATCTTTCAATTTTACGGTATTTCTCGTATTAAAGTTTTAAGAATATTCATATACACACACATGTATTTATGTTCATATATATATATATATATATATATATATATATATATATATATATATATATATATATATATATATATATATATATATATATAACTTAAAGAAATAAAGATAAAAGTTTTTTAGGATATTTATACTTATTTTTAAAATTTTATATATATATATATATTATATAAAATTATATATTTTTTTGTAGTTATAAAGAAATGTCAAAATCATTTACAAAGGAAGATCGAGGCAGGAGGAGCAGTGTATCAAATGAAGCCCTAAGGCGGTCGAATCGAGAAAAGGACAGGATTACTTGAAAAGTTATTCATTTTGTGGTGTCTTGGCTCTACCTCAAATTTCTCTAAATTAAAACAAACTATCTGCTAAAAACTCAAGACCTTTTTAGCTCAGTTGTATTTCTCTCTTATTAGATGTTATTGGAAATTCAAAGAAAAGTTTTTCCTGTATTAATTATAATAATAAGCGTTGTTTTCAGTGATATTTAACAATGTATTATTGTAAGCTTGTATATATATATATATATATATTTTTTTTTTTTTTTTTTTTTTTTTGTTTGTAAAGGTTTTTTAAACGGTTTTAATTAATTGTAGGTAGTTGAACTCCAGTGGTTCTTAACCGGGGGGCCGCAGCCCCCCAGGGGGTCTCGGAAGGTATTTAGATACTATATATGTATTATATTTGGAGATTTTAAGGGGGCCGTGGTTACCAAAAGGTTAAGAACCACTGTTCTAGTTGTTTGGTTTTGCCTTATACTAAGCTTTTGATAGGGATAAATTGTTGAAATGGACTCAACTTAAGTGAATACCGTGGTTTATTCTTAATCGTCGATATGCAATGCTGCGTTTAGGAGTACAAACCATTGTGTGGTACGAGAATTTAGGCATTATGTTGCCTATCTTGGTTGAGGTAATGCATTTGGAGCCCACAGTAAGCTAATCAGGATCTAGCTAACCTACAAAACAAACATGCATTGCGAGCTAAGCAAACCCTACAAAATTACGATGTACGTCCTCAGGTAGATTCTCTACACTTAAATATGGGTTTTTAAACGGCACTGTGTAAGTGTTGTAAAACCCTTAATTTGGTATGGTTTGATTTAACCCGCAATTCATGAGTGTTGTTTGTTAGCCAGTTCCTGAGTACTTTGTGCTCCTAGTGCTATACCCAGACCCCGATCTTTTTTCATGTGTAGATTCATATACCCTTGTTGACGTAGAAGCCTCGACAACGTTTAGGTTTATGTTTTCTCTTTATACGGTATGTACTTAGTTAATGAGACAACGTTTTTATTTCACTGTGTATTTGTAAACAAGTTAGAAATTGGACACGATTGCCTTTGCAACTCCTTAGGGATTGTCGAGGAAAGGAACGTGTGTTGTAAGTATTTGTCTAGGCGATTTATCGAGCTGTTTAAAGTCGGTCCGAAGACATTTGTATCGGAGAGAAGAGAGATACAAGCGAGTCAGCCGGGGTGCTAAGGATATACTGATGGTGGGGAGACAAGTTCATAAGTTATTCCAGTCGAGAGATACCAAGATACAGCTATCATTCCGGATGTCGTCAGGCTTGCCTTCTTAGTTCAACCCCCTCGCTTCTATCGTTCAACACCGAGCGTTCTCTCTTAATCGAACCCGACCGTATCTAAACCTTCTCCGTCTCCTTCTCTCAGCTTAAACAATTTCCTATTTCATCGATATCTCTTAATGAGTTGCCCCGGTGAGGCGTCAGGAAATTACTGGAAAAGAGTGTGTTAAACCTGCCAACAGTGTATTCTACTTTTATTGTCTGTTCGGTAGATGTATACATTATACATTTTGTGCGAGTGTGAGAGTATGTAAGCGTATTTAGAAAAATTAAATAAAAACGAATTACCATAGTGTTTTTTTTTTTTTTTTTTTAGACTTATCGCACCACCAGTCAAATTTTCTAAAGGCCGTGATTAGTATCTTAGCTCCGGTTTATTGGAGATAGACTAGCAGATACTCCTAATTGAGGGGCAGGAAAGAGAAATAAAATATCATATAATATATTTAGATAGAGTTTAGAGGTTGCACAAAGATAAAAGTATAAAAGATATTATATGAAATAGATGAGAACTTACCAAGATGTAGTGGAGACGATGCTCCAGTGCCGGCACCAGATATCGAACTCGACTCTCCCCGCGGGCGTGAGAGAGACTTCGAGAGTAGGGGTAGCGGAGGTCCGGGAATATGTTGTTTCCTCCTCGGACCGCCGCGCGTGGAGCGCTGGTATACGTCCCGCTTAGACCCGAGGCTAAGTCTCATTGGGATGAATTACATATATATATATATATATATATATATATATATATATATATATATATATATATATATATATATATATATATGTATATATATATGTGTATATATATATATATATATATATATATATATATATATATATATATATATATATATATATATATATATATATATATATATATATATATATATATATACTAAATAGAAATAATTAAGGGAAAAATATTGGGTAAAATAAGTACAACCTCGGAAATAATTAAGTATAAAAGATAAACTAAACTAGGGAGAAAAAGGAACAAGACCCAACAGGCCGTAAACTCAAAGTATTCCTGAGGAATATCGACTTTACGATAGAGTTTGATAGTCAGTCAAAGCGTTATTCTTAGACTAATATACAAAATTACAAATATGGGTGGCACAAAAGTATGGAAACCCCTGAATAACTCGTCAGAAATGTATTTTTTTTGAAAAAAGTTAAATACAAAGGTTTCAGGATTTTTCCTTAGCTATTCAATGGTGACCGTGGATTTGACCTTAACCTTGCCCTTCAGGGTCATTTGAAGGTCAACTTTGTTATTTTAAATGGAAACCCCCATTTCTTATTGCGGGTTTTGAAAAGAGCAGGACATTTTACGAAAAATATGACCTTGACCATGTCCTTGAGCATGACCTTTAAGGTCATTCCAGGGTCAAAATCGTTTTCCAATGGAAAACTCTAATTTGTATTGCGGATGGCAAAATAACCAAATTTTTCCCTTTAACAGTGGCCTTGACCATGGCCTACACCACGTCCTTGACTATGACCTTAAAGGTCATTTCAACCCTTCCCCCTCCCCTTTTTTACTAATTTATTTGTTTAAGTACTTTTATTCAATTTTTCAAGCTCAAGAATGTGGTCGACCTTCAAGAAAAAAAATTAAATAAAAGTACTTAAACTAATAAATTAATAAAGAAGGGGGGGGGGGAAGGGTTGAAATGACCTTGAAGATTGTGGTCAAGGACATGGTGTAGGCCGTGATCAAGGTTGCTGTTGAAGGGAAAATTTGGTTATTTCAAAATCCACAATACAAATTAAGGTTTCCCATTGGAAAAATAATTTTTACCTTGGAATGACCTTAAGGTTCATGCTCAAGGACATGGTCAAGGTCATATTTTACATAAAATTTTCTGCTCTTTTTAAATCCGCAATAAGAAATGGGGGTTCCCTTTTAAAATAACAAAGTTGACCTTCAAATGACCTGAAGGGCAAAGTTAAGGTCAAATCCAAGGTCACCATTGAATAGCTAAGGTAAAATCCTGAAACTTTTGTATTTAACTTTTTTTCAAAAAAATACATTTCTGATTATTCAGGGGTTGCCATACTTTTGTGCCACCCTGTATATAGTGCAATAATATTAATATACAAAATATATAAAAATATTTCTCTTATTGTATAAAATACTATAAGAGAAATTACTATATTTTAAAAGTTAATTTATTTAGCTATAATATAAATATTAACAAATGATACACGGAATATGCTCTCGAATAACCTATTGTTTAATTATATTAGCTATAATTTCAGTTAAAGGATTACACACAGCTGACTCTCAGCAGCTCTTTTCTTATTTCTGGGCTTTTAATTAACAGGTGTGTGTTTGTTATACTGTTTTAATGAAATTCAAAAATATTAGTGGCTAAAAACTTCTGTGATAATTATATATATATATATATATATATATATATATATATATATATATATATATATATATATATATATATATATATATATATATATATATATATTTATATATATATATATTTATATATATATTTATATATTTATATATATATATATATTTTTAACCTTCATAAATTAATAGTTGAAAGATCGATATCGGTGTAGTGAGTTAAAATGAAAAATATGACTCGAAAATAATTATTTTTTTATTTTTGTTTAAAACTCAATTATATGCTTAGAATACGGTTCTTTCCATGCCAACCTAGCCACCAGCTTTAAGCGGCCACAAGGGTCGATGTTAGTTTGAATTTATGTTTAATTTTTGTCGGCTCGTTGGAAGGGTATCGGTGTGTAGTATGTACTATAGCTATAATTGGAAATATTGTCGGATGGAGAACGGACGAGATAGAGAAAATCAACGGAGAATGCGCGTAAAACCAAAATTCATCCATTGAAAATATCGCTCTTGGATAGCGTTTTTTCGAACTCATTACTAATGTAAAACCTTGCCTGTTCGTAAATCGTGCATTATGTTCGTACACTTCTTTACATTTTACATGGCTATTACGTGTAAAATGTATGATGGATACCTTGTGGATTGATTCTAGAAACTATAGAAAGAATACTTGGTCGGTATATGACAGGACTAGAGGAAATAGAAAATAGAAATAGACTGGTTGAAATCCACGAAGGGACAATGTTATATTTAGGTTGACTTCAATTACTTTCATTTTGAATAGGAGCAGAAAAAGTCTGCACAAGAAAATAATAATAATAAATGGCCCTTTAATTTTTATTAATAATTACAAAGAACACTTAAATGCGAATCTCGGCAGCAGAATTAACATGGTCAAAGACCGTCGTTAGAGTTGCTCTAAGCATAATATATTACAATAAATACAACTTCCCTTAACAGTAACTAATAAAATAACATGCAATAATTAATAACAATTAATAAACTTGATCTGATTAACTTCTCAGTTAATCAGATCAAATTGCTAGTCTTATTTTTTCTATGGCCTAGCAGACCATAGAAATTTTGCATGTTGTTTAAATTTCTAGTAGGAACAAATATAATTTTAGGGGGGTGGAGACGCAAAATATTTTTTATTTGACAAAATGGCATGACAAATTAAACACTATCCACAGTGTTATATATATTTGTACTTTTTTTTAACGATTTTAACGCGGGTCACTTGGCTTTTATAAAAAAGTGGTCGCCAAACGAGAAAGGTTGAGAACCACTGGACCTAGAGATTCGCGGGTTTTTGCGTTCGGTCGCAAATCGGCCCAAACCGACAAGAAAAACAGAAATTTTTTTTTTTCATTTTTTTCATCCTCCTTCTCCTTCTACTGTCCTTGACTTCAGTTTTGCGTCAACGACTGAACGCACATCCAGTAATCTTTTTCTATACTACCGATATTTATTAAGGTACAATTTCATTCATATGTTAACTATTAATTTAATTGTTTTTATTACCATATTATTGTTACTAGAATTTGTTTTAATAGGTTGTTAAATTCTATATTACGTAAATGTTTTAGTTTATTTAAATGAATGTATACTTTATTTAAATGAATATTTTAGTTTATCTAGGATAAGTTATAGTTTAGTTGTGTGTTTTAGATTATAATGAAGTCCTACAATGTGGCAAATTATTTGTACGTCATTTTTTTTTTTTTTATGTGATGTAGTTTAATTTATATATAGAATTATTATTTTACCTCAACATTAACTGCTTATGTTTCAAATAATTTAGAGTACTAATAAATAATAAAATAGGTTGATTAGGATTACTATTTCTCAAGCCCACCAGAGCCATTTTCTGTAACAAAACTAATCAAATATAATGCAATTTATTTCATGACATGGCTTACAATTTAATCCAATATGTTAACACTATGATACAGCCACCGATTCCTAGCATGAACCCCACGGTCACGACCATCGGTTCTACCTTAAATATAATAAAGAACCGATGGTCGTGACCGTGGGGTTCATGCTAGGAATCGGTGGCAGTATCATAGTGTTAACATATGGGATTAAATTGTAAGCCATGTCATGAAATAAATTGCATTATATTTGATTAGTTTTGTTACAGAAAATGGCTCTGGTGGGCTTGAGAAATAGTAATCCTAATCAACCTATTTTATTATTTATTAGTAAATTTGAAAATATAGTAAATTTGATCAATTTTTGACTTTGAGCTCTCATGGCGTGTGCAATCATTGTCCGATTTCATTTCCGATTCGGGTGCTTAAACCTCACACTAATGCTCTTTAAATCAGGTATTTATTATTCTTTTCATTTGTCCTTTTTGCTGAGAGAAATTAATATTTATGAAGAAAAAACAAATTTATAATTTCATAAATAACTTCATATTTACGTTTTACGGACTTTTTCGGTCAACGCCATCATGGTCATCCGCCATCTTGAAGTTGAAACTTGGTCGGCACATAAAGGATGATACTTAATATAGGTGTAGGATCGTGAGATTTCACAGTTTTGTAGCCCCAGTGTCCCTCTAATAAAAAATCTTTTTTTTAGGCAGCGAATCCGCGCCAATTAAAAATTCAAAAACGCGAAAACTTTGAACCGGCCTGGACACCCGTATACTGGTCGGAAAATTTCGCGCAGGGTGTCAAATTGTGTGACTTGCAAAGCTTTTTAAAAAATATATGATTTTAGTCCAATGCGCCAATTGGCGCATGGTAGGAAAATGTTCGAAGCTCTCAACATAGCAATAAGGTCAAAATCCACAGTTAACATAAAAACAGACTCCAGATCCTTCAATAAATATTACAGTGGCATCTATAACCATTCAATTCATAATTCCCGCCATGGTACGTATTTTGCCCACGAATGCAGATATGTTCAATTTTATATTTATTCAATTATTATACCTAATATAATAGTAATTTACTAGTACTATCACTAAACAACTTAATTATTTATGATTAATTAATAATCAAATTGAACTATTGTATATTTTTATGAAGTGTATTATTCTAATATGAGACTTTCTTATTTTGTGATAACACTGTGATATGAATACGACCAGTTACCATATTTTTTTGTTTTATTGTTAATTATCCACTGTTTTTAATGTTAAGATTGTTTTGTTATCCAGTTTTTATTTAGTTTATAAGAATTAAATTTTTTGGTCAATGCAATATGCGTACATCGTATGTAATCTGTGAGTGAGAAGATTATAGTAACTGTATGACGAAGGAATATGTATGTTCCCAATATGACGAACTAACTTACATTTAAACCCTAGAACGATCCTCACTATTCAAATCACTGGTATAGACTCTTAACACTATTCAAGTAATTTATGTAAGCTATTTCGTACGATGTTTTTTTAAATATGGATTATTTTCTAGGCTTGGAAATGACTTGTCGGGCCGAAACGTTGCTTACTAAATGAGAGTAGTTTTATTACCCCAAAGGATCCACACTACATTCTAAGATATTAAATACATTCTAAAGCTTTATTATTAGATATTTTTCCCAGTTTAATTAACCAGCATCACAAATCAGTTAATATTAGTTGAAATAGAAATATTCTAATTTCATAAATGAAGCTGTTGTATCGGCTTATATTCTTGAATAATTCATTTTATCTCTTAAAAATGAAACAAAAAACTATTGCCACATTTCAAAGGATGAAGCAGTGCTATTTCATTATTATTTTTTATTTATTTACTTTTTGTTCGTTTTAAATGAAATTCTCCGCTGTTTCTTATCTTTACTTGCAACAATTCATTTCTGCTATCTTTTGGTTGCATCTCCGTCTCCTTTCCTTGCCTGTTCTCAATATCCATCCCACACCCTTTTTTATTTCTAACTGATAATCTAAAGTCTAAGCTGTCAATTGTATATTTACACTCGGGCTATTTTATTATTTTCTCCCCCCCCCCACCTCTATTCGAATGTGCTTTATTTGAAAATGTCTGGTATGGAAATCTTGAAAAAATTTTACTTCACTATCCCCTTCTTTCCACGTTCACAATAGAAGCTTCCAAACTATCCAAAGTGTTTCCTTTCACACTCTTTATTGTCACCATCTTTTTATAACTTTGTTTTTCCTCTACAAAACGAATATTTACATGCATAAATATATATACACACACACACACACATATATATATATATATATATATATATATATATATATATATATATATATATATATATATATATATATATATATATATATACATATACATATATATATATATATATATATATATATATATATATATATATATATATATATATATATATATATATATATATATATATATATATATATATATATATATATATATTATATATCCTAGCCCACAACCCTTTCTTAATTTTATGGAATTATATAAATTAGCAGAGTTCCGTCCAAATTCTTTTTTCTATTTAAAACTATTTTCCATTGCTTAAATGTTACCTGCCCTATCCCCCACTCTAATCTGGAATCGCCCCATTGAGCTTAGGTTAGGTTGCTACACAATTTATTTTTCCTTTTCTATTACCCCTTAACAATTGAAAAATCCTTAATTAATAATTGATACCGGCAAAGAAGAGTATATTATTATTCTTCTTCTTCTTTAGGAGGTTTACCTTTACTTCTCTTACTACTTCTCTATTACCCCTTGCTATAACAAAGCTTCGAAGCACCGTATTATAGATTGCATATGTTTCAGACAATTTCTCTTATTAGTGAATACTTATGTTTTAAGAAGTAACGCTTTCCAAAATATTAACTCGTTATCACCACAAGATGGGCTGGACACAACCCCCTCTCTTTTTTTTTGCTATGTCCCTTTGCTCTTTCTTACTTGCCTCTTTAGAGATTTAATGTCACAAAATTCCTTCTTGGCAGTCATCACCATTCTTGCAGGGAATATACCAAATGCTATGATTCTTACAAAAGTATAGAAGTAGCGATAATTTCCTGATTGCTGAGTGGCACCGTTCTGTTGCCCACCGCTCGTATCTTACCCGAGGCCTAATGTGGCCAATTGGAAAATCCATTCTCTGAAGATGTTTTCTGTCCTTAAATAAAGAAAGCTAACTTCCATATAAGATGTAAAAAATTGTATTCAAATTTTGTAAATTTGTTGTCGATTGAATATGAATCTGACTGTGGTCCTTCATAGTAATGGTTCGAGGTGTGTTAAGGTTTAATTTTTCAAAAAAAAAGGATGTTCACCGAAACATCAGTTCTACAACTGTAGTCGTTTCCCCAAAAATTTAAAAAAAAGATCAAACTTAGATCTCGACTTAGAACACAATAAACGAAATATCGATAAGAATAAACGTAAAATTTTTAATACAATGGTATTGGGCGAAGCTATTTTGATCAAGTGATTGATAGCATTACATTAAACGGCGTCCACTATGTATATATAATATATTGAGAGGAGAGACCTATACGCTTGTCTTGCATGTTGTTTGATCTCTTTAAACAAATGTATCATGGAATGACTATAGCAGTGAATGAAGGAAGCATCTGGAAGCTGTAATACTGGTATATGCATTCTAGGACTAAGAGGTGAAAAGGTTTGTAACGGCTAAGACAGTTACCGGCTCGTGAAGGTAGAAGTTGAATATAGTTAGGCTGAAAGTACCCAGATATGGTTATGCGAAGGGCTAGTAATTCGTTTGAATATCTCAAGGTGGGAAGGTTTGTGAAAGGGCTTGGTTAATGGAGAAAGCTAGGAAGGGGTTAGCTAAAGCATACCGAGGCACTGCTTTGATCCCTCCAATCTAAGATCCCCTAGTCCCGTTTACACGGCTACAAGCTCTCCTAATGTTTCATCTTTGATAGCACCTGGGCCTAATTTCTACCTTATCTATATTCACTCTTTCGTCGAATTACTGTTTTCTAAGTCTATTTTTAGTCGATTTAATTTAAAGTAACCCTAAACCTCGGGGGGAGGTGGACGAAATACAGAAGGTAATTTGAGGTTTCGACGATCCGATTAAAACTATTTTAATACAAACAAATTTCCTTGACCAATTAGAGAAACTTGACTCCCTCTTTAATTAATTTACTTTGTTTTTTTATCTTGAGTAATTGTTTTAATTTTGAATTCAGGATAGCTTTTAAATATACTTTGGCTTTATCCTCTCAGTGTTATTGACCTTGTCATTTTATATTAAAATACAAATGACAAGTATAATTATAGTGAATTGCTCTTACAGATATAAATAAGTGTACATGGTAACTTTAATTCGTCTATTGACCGATACGGGACATAGTAATTGACGATGGCCAACCTCCAAGGAGTGAATAGATTTACCGGTCTAGTGTCTTGTCTGAAGGAGACAAAGCATGGCCCCCGTAATTGTTCTTTTTCTTGAATTAAACACTGTGCTACGAGAAAGAGCCAACCTAGTTTTGCGAGAAAAGAAGATGATACATTAAGATAAATTAGTACCTAGATATTTGCTAGTACGAGCCGTATAATTCTAGAACTAAACTAATTAAATAATGATATCTTTCACTACTGTTAGCTGTCCCGACAATCTGTGCGGATACTTTTTAAACGAGTTAAAATTATATTAATAAGTGTAAATTTTAACAAAATTGTCTGCTTGTATGAAACATGCGAGGCAATTTTAATCACATTTTTAATATCTATTTATTACTCTTTTTACTTTTTTATCATATACTTTGAATTGATAAAGAGAAAATATTGTGTCATCATAAAAATTCAAGGAAAAACTATTTTCTAGGACAATGGCACGAGTATGGGGAATGGGGACCATGGCAATAAAAAATATTGGATGGACCAATTTTATTTTAGAACTAAATATGAAAATTTTATGGGAAACTCTGGTCTGAAATTTACGATACATTCGTACAATTGAATTTTTTTAAAAAACATTATCTTTGTTTAATTCAGTTTGTTGAAGGATACAACAGATAAAATAACTGTTTACTTACGATTAAAAATCGTATTCGATTGGAAAGCGTATATATTTTATTGCCGAATCCCGGAATAAATAATCTATAAATATTGTTATTCCTCTGCGTACTCTAGATCTTGTATTGCAAAGATTATTGTAATGTTCAGTTGGAGTTTTTTTGTTTGTTTTGTAAAGTCGTCTAAACTGTAGGCGTTTAAGGAGGCGACGAGCGTTCCAGTTATAAATAAAATCCTAGTTTACTGTATCCTCAGCGGCTGTGGGTCTGCACAGTATAAAACACGGGCTGTTGACGTAGGGACTCGCAGTTTAACATACTGGAAGTCGGCCAACGAGGAGCAGACTCCGCCGTCCCTCCTCTCCGAAACAGTCCCCTCTCGGGTATTTACATAAAACCAGGAGGCGAAAGGGAGCCTCGCCCGGGGAAAAAATCACACCATCACCTGTACCAAGAAATTTCTCCACACCGTACAGGCAAAAAAAGGAAGAAAGGTTCCGACGGTATCGGAAAGATTGCCTATAGATTATCGCTTGGGTTTTACTGGCGGACTGGAGGACATCGATCGCAAAGCTTCTCCTGTCTCAGATAGAATGATGTGAAGCCACTCCCGAGGATAAGATTCAAGCAC
The DNA here is from genome assembly GCA_951217055.1 of Gerris lacustris. Classification (NCBI taxonomy): domain Eukaryota; kingdom Metazoa; phylum Arthropoda; class Insecta; order Hemiptera; family Gerridae; genus Gerris; species Gerris lacustris. The sequence continues at coordinate 4,885,060 of OX578285.1, forward strand.
CCTTTACTCCTCTGCCGTGAAAATCTTAGGCACATATACCCACCGTGACAGACTGAAAAATACCCATACATCAGTAACACACCTACCTTCCTTCCTCTTTTTTAAAAATTCGCCGTTGCTCACAAACGGTTTTAATGTATACGTACTTCTGTATGTATATGGACTATTTTTTGAAAATTATTTTCATATTGTATATATACATATTTCATGGCTGGATGGAAAAAGAGAAGTTTTAAAACACAGAGGTTCTTGCATTGCCAGCGAATTTCCATTTTTGAAATGTTGAGCCCCAAACTAAATGTGTACTGAAGATTATCGGATCTAAATTCTTACGATAATGGAACTTGCTCTAACCACCTCTATATTTCCTTAAAGCTTGGTAGCCCCTATTTACTCTGCTAGTCCCTCCTTAATATTTTTTTTTTACAAGGGCTAAGGATCATCTTTTTTATTTAAGGGTAAACATAAATAACCTACTATATTACACTGTTTTTCGGTCTTTTAGAATTGTATATATATATATATATATATATATATATATATATATATATATATATATATATATATATATATATATATATATATATATATATATATATATACAGGGTGGCCCAAAAGTCTCCCCCCCCCTCTTAACTTTTGAACGGTTTGAGATAAACTAATGAAACTTGGGGGATCCGTACCATGTAAAGGGAAGTTTGTTTTCATGCAATCGCGCACTATGGGCAACCACCCACTTTGCCCCCAGGCCACGTAACTTCAAAATTTCAAATTTGAGTGTATATTTTTGAGAACATATTTGGATTCTACGGTAAAAATAATAAAATTTTACTATCGTTATAAAATCTAAACGGTTTGAAATAATTTAATGGAACTTAGGGGTATATACCATGTAAAGGAAAGTGTGTATTCATCCACTCGCGTACAAGGTGCAACCATCCATTTCGCCTCCAGGCGCTGAAATCTACCATTTTTATACTTTTGCCCTATATAAGGGGCAAAATATTGGAGATAAAAAAATAATAATGAAGTAAATTATTCTAATTTTTCACCGTAGAAAACTTATATAAAAACAGGGTGTCCAGCAGCCTTGAATTCCTTGAACTCCTGGAATTATGCTTGAATATTTAGGATGCTTGAAAAAACATTGAAATATGCTTGAATTTTGAAAAAAATAGCAGAAAAACTTAAAATATGCTTGAATTTTTAAAAAATCGGGAATTTTAAAGACCCAAGGTTGTCTAGAAGTACCAATACATTTTGAATTTTTTATCCGAACCACCCTAAACAACATTACTTCGGATAATCGATACGCTACAGTATATTGTGTTTCACTTCGCTGGGGTACTACTGCTGTAATTATGTTGAATAATATTAATATTATAGTAGGAGGGTGTATTTGGAATGAAAGTCCGAGGGATATTTATTTTTATTTCATCAGAGCTTAGTGATCACTGAAGAAGCTCAGGTTCCCATGGTGAAAGCTTTGATGAAATAAAAATATATAGTCGAAGGACTTTCATTCCAAATAAACCTTTCAGCCTACAAACTATAATTTTCTACAAGTCCAATAAATAAAATCTATTCTATTATAATAATAATAGTACATTACGCGTCGAGTGCGGAAAGTAGCATTTTGCATGCGAGTGTGGAGTTTGCACCCGAGCGATAGCGAGGGTGGTAAAACCACACGAGCAATGCAAAATGCCGTTTTTGCAAGTTGCGTACCGTACTTTATCTACGATTGTTAGATTTAAATAATAAATACAGAAACAAATAAACTAGCTGTATAGTTCGTATCTCTCTCTTGATAAAGATGGCATTAATTCATTAGTTGTATTTTTTGCCGAATTAATTATTTCTGGAGGATTATTATTCTCCACATTTTCGTCAAAGTCACTTGATTCACTCATTGTTTTTCACTAAAAACTCGATATAAACAGTTACTTTAATAAAAGAACACCAAATTAGTTTTGTTAAATGTAAACAAACTCACTAATCGTGCGTAAAGCTGAAGAATTCCTCTTCTTTATCGCACTAGCGTGGTAAAGAAGAGGAATTATTCAGAACTATGAGACGCGCATGCGCAATGAATACAAGTACGTAAATAATCACTTTTTACGCATCTAAACAAAGATATAATGTTTATAGTTCGTATCAATCGTAGATATAAGTAATTTATATTATTTTGCTGAACTTATACTATTTTTTCTATAATTCTAAGAAATTGTGAAAAATCACTATTTTAATAACTAATGTTAATAAACCCAGCCTTGAATTTTATAAAATTGAGCCTTGAAAACCTTTAAATATGCTTGAATTTTACATTTTAATATTGCTGGACACCCTGAAAGAATATTCACTTCAATTTGAAGTTTTGAAGTTAGGTGGCAATATGGTACACAATTTGTGTTAGTAGGGGACACCAAGGGATGTGCCACGCAAGCGTCACACATAGCAACTGTTCCAACATCAGACATTACGTCAAAAAGATATTAGCTCGGCCTTACGCCATGTCCTGCACCGTTTTGTCGCGTCCGACTCATCAGGGGCCCGACGATGCCCACCCAACACTGAGTCGGACGCGACGAAACGGTGCAGGACATAACGTAATGCCGAGTCAACATCTTTTTGACGTAATGTCTGATGTTGGAACAGTTCCTATGTGTCACGCTTGCGTGGCACATCCCTTGGTGTCTCCCACTAACACAAGTTGTGTACCTTATTGCAGTTTGCAAAAACATGGTATTACATTGCTGATATATATTACTAAATAAACCAACTCAATAAAAACTCAAACAAAGATAATGCCATTAAGACCGATAAGGTACATTCACCAAGAAAACAAATTTTAAATCCTTTTTTTAATGATCCTCATATTACTCATTTATTTCTGAACTAATTATTATATATTTAAAATTTACATGTACCCACATACATAACAATTTTAATAAAAATAATAAAATTAACTAAGCCGAAATTTTAGTTTAATTCAATGTCCCTGCAATATTTCCTAGTTATACCTTTACAAGAATTATACAAATTAATTAAGTAAATTTCAGATGCTAAAGCTCTGAGATACTTAATGATCTTATCATTGTGTTAAAATAATAATCATTTCCACTACAATAAAAACACCTATAGCCAGGTGTATGTACTACCTTCAGGAAGAAGATGATGTTCAGTTAATTTAGCTAGCATTATTATTAATAATATACTGGATAAAGTTAAAAAAATAAAAACGCATTTAAACCTATTATCATTAAAAAAAAAAAAAAGAAAATATAAAAAAAGAAGTACAACTGTTAATAGAAGCATTAAATAGTTATCACAAAAATATATTATTTCTAGCAGAAAGGGGGGAAACTATTTAGATATACCTAAATGAATTTAGAGATAATAACAGAAATTTAAAATATGACATAAAAAATAAATAAAAACAGTAATTTTTCAAATTATAAATCATACCACCTGAAATTGCAGAAGGCTAAGCTTGCATGCAGCATCCAACTTAATTTTAAAAGCTATAAAATTAAGAGATAATAGTTTTATACAAGAAATAAAAAATGCAATTTAAAAAAAAAATTAAAAAAAACAACTAATTTTTGTATAGTTAAACTTATAAAAGCCGTATGATATAAAAGCATTTAAGAAAACAACTAGCATTATAAAATATATTAGAAAAATCACAGTTTATTTTATACAGAAGATTTAACTGAAGAAATTTCAAGTTTTTTAATATATACTTGATTGTAATGACATTCATTTTAGAATAAAACCAGCGAACAAAATAATAGTTATTTATAACTAAAGTTATTAAACTAACTATTTGTAACAAGGTAGCAAAATGGAATTTTACTGACGAGTGATTAGATTAGCCTCCGAGCCAAAGGCGAGGACAGGCTATCATAATTAACTGCCGAGGCGAAGCCGAGGCAGGTTATTTACCAATTGACTGCCGAGGCAGGCAATGAATAAACGAGGCAGAAATGTTTCCTTTGCTGCCTTGTTGCATACAATATTTTATCTACGGGCGGCAGAAAAATTAAACTGCTGAAATACTATCTTTATTAATAGAACATAGTTAATTACTATGTGTCATATTAATAAGATAATAACAAGTGTTAACTAAAATTAATGTTGATAAAGAAATTAAATATGAAGCTTGGGAATAATAACAATTGTGAATAGCAAACTGAAGCTATAACAACAAAATACAAAACACACGTTTATAACATACATAACTTCTGAATGAATAATGCACGCAATATAAAATATTTATTTATATTTATACTAACAAATTACTATAAAAGTAATTCTATTGCTTAAAAGAAAAGAAGTAACTAGGATAAATCAAGAAAAGTAGCTAGTCTAATCTAGAATGACTTCAATAATAATAATAATATGAATGTTGGATGTTTACATGAAGCTGCAGTGTGGCCAGTGACTCCGCTATTTTTTTAATTAAAGATCTAATATTCATTGAACTTATTTAACAGAATTAACAAATATAAACAAATTATTTAAATATTAAAACGTTTATTTATTAAATTTTACTTATTTTAAACTGTAATATATAATGGTATAAGATAGAGATAATAGTATAAACTGTTATTGCCAACATTATAACAATAAAAATGTTGCTGCCTAGGCATCAACATCTTTCCTCATTTTCCCGCCAAGCAGTAAAATCACATTTCTCTGCCCGAAATCAGTTCAATAATGCCTTCAATAACCTTCAGTTCAATAAACTCTTTTCAAAATAAAATTGCAACCTTTCTTTCGCACAGAAATCATACTAGCATAAATCATTTTAAGCAAATATTAATTTTATATTTATAAAATGGGAAAGATGCAGGTGATATTTTTATAATAAACATTGCTTGTTTCATTAAAAAAATTAAGTATTTATGCCTGAGCAAAAAGGTAATTATTTATTCTGATAAATAACATCCTACTCTCTATAAACAATTTCGATGAAACTGTGATAATTTCATATTGATTTAAACTACTGGGTTATAGGGACTAGCGTAGTGGTTAGTGTACTTGCTACTCCGCCTTGAACTAAGGTATTTGGTCAGCTTAAATCCCAGAGAAGTGAGTAATGTTTCACACTGATAATAACATCGATGAGTAATGAATCCTGTAATAACCTAATGTGTTGTGTTGATCGGGACGAAAGTAACTTGCTCATATACATAGTATATAAATACTGAATTTATATTCAATAATATTTAATTTAATAAATTTTAATATAGTTAAAATTTGTTCAGCAGTTGGTTGTTAATACCATCGAGTAGATGAGTAATGTGAATCCTGCAATGACCTAATGTGTTGATCGGGACGAAAGAAACTTTATCATATACATAGTATATAAATACTAAATTTATATTCAATAATATCTAATTTAATAAATTTTAATATAGTTAAAATTTGTTCAGCAGTTGGTTGTTAATACCATCGAGTAGATGAGTAATGTGAATCCTGCAATGACCTAATGTGTTGATCGGGACGAAAGAAACTTTATCATATACATAGTAAATAAATACTAAATTTATATTCAATAATATCTAATTTAATAAATTTTAATATAGTTAAAATTTTTTCAGCAGTTGGTTGTTAATAACATCGAGTAGATGAGTAATGTGAATCCTGCAATGACCTAATGTGTTGATCGGGACGAAAGAAACTTTATCATATACATAGTATATAAATACTAAATTTATATTCAATAATATCTAATTTAATAAATTTTAATATAGTTAAAATTTGTTCAGCAGTTGGTTGTTTATAATTCGTTTTCGCTTTTCAGCTAAATCAAATTTATTTTTGTCAATACTCACTCAGTAACTAGATTGGTCTGGAAAAACGGCTTTTATTGTTAAATTCATCTTTAAATTAACAACAAAAAGGAATAGTTGAATCAAGAATAGTTGAATAGTTGAGTCAGAACCGTTTTTGAGATTTTATTTTTGAGTTTTTGGGGGTTGTGCTCTCAAATTTAATGATCTCAAAATTTAATACCTTTAATTATTTATACAATGTATATGAGACAGTAAATTACGGATGACTTAAGTCATCAGACTTAGGAATTGCTGACCGTTTATGTTTCATATTCCACTACCCATCATACTGCCTTGTCTCATGCCGTTTCAATCTGTTATTCTGCAATCGACAAATTTCATTTCGGCGTATTTTTTTGATTATTCACGCTACAATTGTGAAATTAAAATTTGAACCATGACCTATCTTCTAGATACAATCGAAATTTATATGTGAGGATGGTGGGCTCTATCCCTCTATGCGAATACAGGATGGAGTTAGAAATTAATCTCGAGTTTAACTCTGTCGACCAGGCTTAATTGGATTTAGAGTATGGTCAATGCACACACTGATATATTGCAAGTTTGATCAGAGTTCATATTGTCTCGTATATGACGAATGAATTTCGAATTTAGTTTTCATGGGCTTTCGGTGTTAACAGAAAACCACTCATCTCAGTATCTCTTGAACGGTAATATCTAAAAAGCTTAAATTTTGCATGGAGCCTCCTCTTACCCCCTAGGTATTCATAACTTAGAAATATTTTTACAATTTAAGTTTGTAGAATTTGACATAACGATATCTTAAGAACCATTCGCTCTAGGTCCTTGAAATGTGAAAGTTATGATATCAACAACCTTTGTGAAAGGGGATTTCAATCGGTCATTTTGATTCAAGAGGGTGGCCATATACGTACGAGTATTTATAACCAAGTCTCCCTTCTCTATATCATCACCACTTATTTGGTATGATAAGAAGGGAAATTGAGCCTAGGCTATTATCTGAAGTTATAAACTTAATACTCAGGAAAGAGCTTCAAGATCTCTTTAAGATGTAAGCGTATTATTCTCCCATATTGTAAAACGTGTTGTGCATATCCCCGATGAAATTTTTGTACATCGAAGTGGCTCCGGCGGTCGGAATTGTGGCTGTTGCCGAAAGGAAATTGGCTAAAAGTTGATTAGAGGGTTTGGGTAGAGGGTATCTAGAAGGACTACAAGGAGCTTGTCTGCTGTCTCCTCACCGTAGCCTGGCTTCAATTAAGGCAATGGAAGACCGGGGCCGACACACTCTTAGCCCTTTATTTATTCGACGGGAGAAATACTTGGCTCTAGACGAGTCTACCACACTGTCTCTTATATCACCCGGATCTAACCAGCCAGCCCAACTTCGGATGCGGCTTGCCACTCAGACTTGCTCCGCCAACTCTGCCAATTCTACCGCTTAAAAACCACTTACTCTCTACTCCGGTTTCGCAAAGAGCATTAGCTTAATACATTTTTTCACGGTATGGAATACTAAATCACACGTTTATAACATTCTTGTTTTAAAAAATGGTACGAGTTAAAATAAATGCGGTTGTTGAAAACGAATAAAAAATTAAGGACAGAACGCTTGTATTTATTTGCGCAGTTGCTACATTACAAAACTTATAATTTTTTTAAAGACATTTTTTAAGCCAAAATACCTTGATCTAAGAACTTTTCTCGTTCACGTTATTCTGTGTAATATTAAAAAAAATATATATATATATATTATCTATAATAAAAATAAGGTAATACAGTAAAACGATGACAGTCAAGGCTAAAAAAAGCAATTTCTACTCACCACTAACTGGTTCAAGTTACATTACTGACAAGCTTAGAGAATACCGATTGCACACGAAAATCCGCTTCTACTCCAAGGCAGATAACAATTTAATCTATATTTTTATGCATATTTATATTAAACGCCGTATTCATAATATTGTTTCACAACCAAATAAATGTTCTATCACACTTATTGGAATAGTTAAATAAGTTATTCTCAAACATTATAGTTGGTCAATTCATAAAATGTGATATAATTATATATATATATATATATATATATATATATATATATATATATATATATATATATATATATATATATATATATATGTATGTATGTGTATATATATATTATTTTATTGAGTTTAATCAGTGTTATAGAAATATTATATTGTGTAATTAGGTTTTATTTTAACTCTATTATCTTAGTCGTAGCTTTAAAGAAAAAAAATAATATAAAGTTTAACAAAGTGAAATAAAAATTATTTGATACTGTAGCGACTTCCACTAGGTCTAACTTGGATAATTTAGCAGATTAATTATCTTCAATTTCAAAAAGTACGGTTTTACAAAATTAAATGTTATATTCAGGTTTTAGACTGTATAAAACGTCAACTTTCTTTGTGTTCAGTTCAATATGATGGGAAAGAAAGGGAATTTTACAAATCTTATGACTGTTTTATAAAGAATCTTTTCTAAAAACTTTTTTTTAAGTGTCTTTAAGTAGCCTACTTTATAAATACTTTATTAAAAGTAGTTGCTATTATCGACTCTAAAGCTATATGCATGCATACACGCCACATGCTGCGGCTCTAGAATCTAGACTGCTATAAAAAAAACATATTATACTGAATGGCTTGTATAATATACTGGCTTAAATGTTTGTAGTTACGTAAAATATCGCGTATAATACGCTGAATTTTTACCTCTTTTAATCTTTTAGAATAAGGGTACGTATTGTAAGCGAGTGAAAACAATTACCTACTCCTGCGTGTGTCTGTCCATCCGTCCGGTCGCCTGCTCTCACGGCTACACCTTTCGTCCGATCACTTTGAAATTTGGCATGTATGTGTCTTGTACCTACCCACATATTTTAAAAATATAGCGTATTTTACGATTTTGGTAGTATTCATACTACGGAACGATTAAATTTTAATTTAAATCAAATTATAATTATTATTAACTACGGGAAACCGTAGTTAGAGGCCGGTGGTTCAAATCCCCGCGCTGGAGTCTATTTTTCTCTGTCTGTTTCCCGTAGTTAATAATAATTATAATTTGATTTAAATTAAAATATAGCGACTTAAAAAAGAAAATTTTCTAAAAAATTAGGGTAAAAAAACTTAGGGTTAATTTTTTTTTTATTTTTTTTTTTATATTTTTAGGGGTATCATATATATGAAAGGGTACGTATCATATGTATGAAAGAATAGTTGCTACACTACATGTCTACATGTAAGAAAAAATTATCTTAATTATATCTTTGAACAAAAAGAAATGACTCTTCATATCTGATTTCATCTAATTAACTCTATTTAGAGTTTCATTGGTAAAAAAATCTTTATGTATCGTTCCTGTGTCCGTCTGTCAATCTGTTGATTCAAACTTCAACTTTTGAACCAAAGAGATTAAAACATAACTTTGCAGTATTAAAGATCATTTAGACGCGCAAACAAGAAATATGTAGCAAACTCAAAATTATCAGCTGTTCAAATCTCAAATTGCGGATAATTCATTTCACGTGAAAATAATATATTAAAAAAAAAAAAAAATGTTGTGGTATCAAAGAAACGTATTAAAGAGTAGGTTAAAAAAAATATTTATAATAGTGTTTCATTTTTCATGACATTTTGTCAAAGAATCATCAACATTTTGCGTGCCCCCCCCCCCCCCACCAAATAAAACCTATATGACTGCTGTTACGAAAATATAAACAAATAGGCAATATTTGCGGTATGCTGGGCCATAAAAAAAGAAGAACATCAATTTGATCTGATTACTTAGGAATCCAAAATGGCTGATAATTTCTGTTTCGGGGGAAAATAATATTTTTCTAAACTTTTAAGTGGGGTATCAATTCAAAGCAACTAATGAGTAGGTTACAAATATGTATAAACATTTTAAAAATATATTTTTTTTATTGTATTTATAAGTAAAAATATACCCCCCCCCCCCCCCCCCTATAACGGCAATTCCTAAAATTTTGAAATAATTCGCGCTAATACCATTTAGTAGACCGATGAAAATTTCAGGAAATCATTTAATTTACCTTTTTATTATTACCGATAAAAAAACATTTTAGAGTTCAACTCATTTTATTGTAAATGAAACAGAATTAAAACAGTTTATTTTGTTGATTCGGAAATTCACTAAAAACTTTTATTTTAACATTTCAAACACCGCACCGCGGCCTGATTACCGAAACCTATTTTTATTTTAATGCTGTTTTCAAAACTTTCCGCCTTCTACAAATTATTTTAATGAAATGCGTTAGTACATTTCTCTTAAAGGTAGGATTCATTTTAAAGCATCCTATGGATCCTGGATTCTTTTATAATAAATGCCTAGTAAATCTAAATAAAATTATGTTTTTCCTCTTAAAATTATTCCTACCTATTGTGTGCAATGCGCACAATCATCAAATTATCCCCGAACTTCGAGAGCGTATTATAGGCGAAATTTTAATTTTCCAGAAATTCCAGCCCTAAATTTAACCTGCGTATTATATAAGACACATCATTGGATTTTTGTTGTATTCTACATAAAAATGTTCACACCCTCATGCTCTAGCACATTGGTTCCCAAAGTGGGGGGCGCGACCCCCAAGGGGGGCGTGAAGACAAGTCAAGGGGGGCGTGGGTCCTCGAGATCGAGATAGCTTTGCCGTCCGAACGTCTAATGTGATTATATAAAAATCCAAATATCAAACCAGTTTGAGAACCTCCCTGACGAATTCAACACATATAATGACAACATTTTCAGATTAACGATGGATCCTTTCAGTGTCAACATAGATTCCCTCAGCACTTGTTGCAATAAAAACAAAGTATCGTGGCAAACTTGATGTTGCTGTGCTTGATTTTCGTTGTGCACTTTCTAATACTCATCCAAAAATTGTAAAAATACAATACAAGCTCATCCGTCTCATAAGATCCCATAAGATCATCTGTAATAAGATTAACTTGTAATGTTATAAAAAAAAATAGTAATACATACAAATAAATGAATGGTTATTCAATGTAATAATGGTTTATTTTATTTTTTTCATTATCTCGTAAAATTGTGTAAGGGGGGGGGGGGGATATTTATTCTTGGCTGTGGGGGGCATGGTAAAAAAAACTTTGGGAACCCCTGCTCTAGCATGCTATAAAAATTTAAAGGTGTAGCTTATTTGTCTACATACTATAGCTTTACTATAATATTTTTATTTTTTTACTAAAAATATTCAAACCTTGATTTCGCAGCATTAGATCTCTACATTTAATATACTGGCTTAAATTTTAGTAGTTAAATGTATATTTTCTACACAAATAATATAAGACACGTCATCGGATTTTAGCTGTATTCTAGATCAAATTGTCTCATCCTCATGCTCTAGCATACTATACAAATTTAAAGATATAGCGTATTTGTCTACATACTATAGCTGTATTATAATATTTATTATTCGACTAAAAATATTCAAACCTATATTATGCAGGATTAGACCTACCTCTACATCTATCTGGAATCTAGTAATTGCCAATGAATGATATAGGTATAGAACTTTACATATCTTAACAAAAGCTATATGAAGTGAAAAACATGCTTTATGTATTTTCTGTAGCATGTTATGTAAATCTAAAATTGAATGCAAAGAGAATTATGCTATATGCTATGCTATGCCTAGAGTACCCTACTTCTCTTGTAAGAATATTGGTTTCAATGTAATATATACCAACTATTTTAGTGTGCTACATTGTTTGACAGGACATGGTCTGTGACGGATAAAAGCCCTTTGTTTAAATGAAATCGATTCTGTCAATTATCAAACTATATTTATCTGTTCATTCGTCAATTCAAACAAATCCTTGTTCACAATGCTTGAATTTGAATGGTTTAACGAGTGAACGGTAGGTGTTTTGTATGTAGTGAATCTCAATTAGTTGGCGAGGTATTTGAGTAGAGATGTCTGGATGCAGTACATTTTACTGCTATGACATTCCTATCAATGCCTGCAGAAAATCTAAACAGTTTGACAGATGAAATGTGAGACGTTGAGTTTCCATTCTTATTGTCAGACGTCATAGTCGTTATTTGACTTAGTAGTCGTATTACCTCCCTACTTTGTTTTGTATTGTATTTCAATTTGATTATGGTTTATTTATTTATTTTGTTTCAGGTAAGTGAATCGTTTTCCTATTATTCTCAGACATCAAGATTAAATTACCTTTGAAGATTAATTACTTTCGGTAAATTATTTAAATATTATTATTTACATTTACTAGCTGGATTCCTGTGCTTCAATACGGATTGTGTTGAAAGCAGTGCTATTTTTAATGTATTTTACTACGTTTTTATTAGCTTGCTTTCTTGTTTGTTTGTTTGTCCGGTACAAATCTTGTAATCGATGTTTAACTAACTTCCCGAGTACCTAAACATATGACACTTTTAGAATAGCTCAGAAAACTATGACAATGCATTATTTTAATACTTTTAGCCATCTTTCAGCAGATTTTAATTAGTTTTCAGCAAATTTTGCTGTATGGAAAGTTAGTTCGGAAAAAATCCGCAAGTTATTTTATTTGTTTTGACATATCCCATAGTATTTACAATCTTCATTTTGACGGGTTTAAAATTTGTGATTTTTTTATTAAGAGGCAAAAATTGAATGACAGTGAAAAGTAAACAAATAAATAAATTATTGACATATGACACCCAGGTTAGTTTACACTTGTATCCTAGGTAAAGGTTTAATTTTTCTTGCATCTGTACTTCTTTACTTGTACACATTTTTCTTCTCTTACTGTCCCTACATAGGGGTATATCAATGGCACGCTTTAGATTCGGTGTTCCGTTGTACAAAGATTTGTCCTTTTATAGCTTTAACATAAGCTCTTTAGATGGTTGTCATTATTATGTGAAGTAAATAAATTCGGAACTATGTATTTTTTTCTCTAACATTATATATAACTATAACTAACAATGACAATTATATTACCAACATTACATACGATTCAACAGAAAATTTAAATACGTAGTATATAAAAAGTTCTTTTTATCTTGTAATTATTTATTTTTAATTTTATGGGTAATAACTACGGCCAAGAAAGATATTAGTTAAAGTTTCCTAAATCCCTCCTCCCTTATTTATATACTCTCCCTATGGCTAAAATAATTCTTAATCAGTAATTAATTCCAACTACTCGAGAAGCAGTTCTTTCCAGAGAAAAAAATCTGGAAAGCAGAGGTATTATCCTTCGGTAACCCCCTCTCCCCTCCATTCCCTTCCCACCTTACCAGGTGTCTTATCGCATCCCTGGAAAAATATATATATATATATTTATAGTTACACCCTAAAGAGGGTATAAATTCCTAAAAACTCCTAAATTTAAGAGAAATATAACTCCCCAATTTAATAAGGGCATCAGACTGGTCTCGATTCGCCTTCTTTTTTAATTTGCCCCTATTTCCATCTCTTAGGGACCAAATTTCAAAAAATCCCAGTTTGTCAAACATCAATATTATTTTTGAAATTATCATACCAAATGCAATTTTACTCTAGAGTTTCTGACCAAGTCCAAGTTCTGCATATCAATCCACCATCTTGAATCCAAATAGAAAATCATTGAAAAGATTTCTTAGCCGGCACCTAGAGGGATAATGGAAATGGATACCTAGGAAATTTCATGTTTAAGGTCTTGTGATGATGAGTCAGTCAGTGTGTGGTGTTTAGATATGTACTCTTAGTTTTATCTATTACTGTATAACACTTCATGGTCGGATAAATGTAAATAATAAAGACAGATTTTCAATAAAAATCATTGCCGAATGAAATAAATAAATATAAAGTCAGTGTTGTGTTCAAACAATGTTAAGTGATTGTTTAAAGTTAAGGGTTTAAACAAACTGGTCGTTAAGTAGAAAAATAAGCTTATAAAGGCACCTATACATAGATAGCTATTAACAATGACATTTAAGTTTAGGAATTTTCACTGTTTCAGTTGTATTATACACTAAGTGGACTTTAAACTCTTGTTGGACTTGAGTTTAGTTTATGATACTCGTATATTGCTGCTCCAATAGGATGAACTCATCCGTTATACACAGATAATTTTAATCGTTTGGAATTTATAAGTTATTAATCCAAGTTAAGTTACTTCTCTTTTAATACTTTGTATTCTCTTGTCGACGTTAAATTCCTCTTTGTTTTCTTTTCCTGAATTATTTACAACGTGCTAAGTGTAAAAAGTATATACGTAACGCGATTGTAAAACTCGGCACGGTATTAATCTTCGGTAAAGTTTTCGTTTTAGGGCGTAAGAAGGGTTTGTTCATATACCGTTCATTAAGAGTTAATACAGTAATTAAGTGGGCTTTAGGTCTTCATATTTACGGGCCGAGTCCGTAAGTGAATGTGTGGGCTCTTATGAATAATTACTTAACAGTAGGGTCTGGAGTCGAGGTGAGAGAACTGGCTTTGTGATAAGGCTTATCACCTTATCACTTGGAGAAGGAAGAGGTATATAAAATTTCCATCCGAAGGGGGTCTTGTCGTAAAAGAAAACCTGTTGCTAAGAGCACGTGGGTACCTTGAGCTGCATGTTAAAAATTGCAGGAACCACTTAGAGTGTAGAACCGGTAGCAATAAGACAGGCTATGTCTATCTCGGCTCGCTTCGAGTCCTTTAACGCTTTCTCGGCCATCTCTGATTCTCCTTTAACACCCTTAAATAATAACTAAATGCTTGCCCGTTTCTCCGAATCAAGGTAAAAAATGGAGCTACGATATGAATTCCAAATCCCGTTCAGAACCACTTCCAAACCAAGATAATTGAATGTGATAAATTAATTCTATCCTACACCTACCTTCACTAAAGCAACAGTCCAACGTCATAGGGCATGTACGTATCTGCGTCTCTACCTCTATCAGTTACCTGACTTACCCAAGACAACCTTAAAAAGTTTAAGTACCCATGGATCGAAAATTAACTGATGATTTCGGTTTTACAATGAACTGATCCAGTTGTATTATATTCGACTACAGTTAGGTGAAGAAAGCAATTCCAGCAACCTTTTTTGTTGTATTTCGTGTAATTAAAATCGAATATGTTTGCTCAAAGTTTTCTGCACTATACGACTATGTTTACTTTTCAATCACATTGTGTGGAATCATATTAAATTATGTTAACTTCTACGTAGTTCCTAGAGTAAGTTCTATAATTAAATCTGTTGAAACTCATAAACTCATATCATAACAGTCTTATTTGTTAAGTTCCTAGTTTAACATTGTAGACTTTAATTTCTTGTTCGATCCTTACTGTACCCTTCACACAGGTAGTTGTATTTCCCAGGTCCTTAATGCGCATGCCTAAGCCTGCGGGCTCCCCACCAACCATACTTATTGCACTTATTAACACCTGTTTTTTTACTCAGTCTCTTTGCAGTTGTCATTGAAAATAGTGGACTGTATCGATCGTCTGATTTTAATTTTATTATTGTGGTAAGACAATTATAGATTAAATCAGCTGTGTTTTATTTAATATGTACGTGTATTTCTTAATACATAAAAATAAACCCTAAATAGATATATTTACAAATGCTTCTGTACCAAGAGACATAGACCACGTGATGAGTTGTTTGAGCACACCCAGGCCTCGTCCTTCGTCCTGTTCGATACAGGTGGGAGGGGAACTGTCTCTAAACATACCACTTTGATATTATCATCAGTGCAAAACATGTCTTACCTTTCTGGGATTCGAAACACCACCAGATTTATCGGTACCTTGTTTGTGTTTGCATGTGCAAGATGAAAGCCCACCACACTCGGTTTAACAGATCCATTTCCTTTAATTGTATAATATATCAATTATTGATTATTTCTATTTTAAATTAAAATCATAGTTCCTGATTGAAATCTGGTGCTTGATTTGAAATGTCTTGGACTAGAACAATATGCAAAGTAATTAAAAAGAAGTCAAATATAAATTTCTAGATGGGGCCCTATTCAATAAGAATTATCTAAAACGGGAATGTCTTTAAATGTGATCGGGAGTTAAAAGAACTTTTAAATTTTAAGAGAGAACCTCAATAATTTGCATGTTATATTAAAGGTCTTTTTTTAAATAATCCATCGTCTGCTTCATATCCGATATCATTCTAATAGCACGTTTTCACACAAAAAACAGGTTTAAAGTTGGTTTAATTCAACCCTAATATAGCAGTGTAAAAAATAGACCTTCAAAATGCTCTAGTAAATAATATTATCAAGAGAGAATAAAGTCTATATTTAACTCCACAAAATTATTTTCTCAGAGGTAATTAAATATTTCTCGAAATACACTGAGCTAGCCTCTAATGAAATAAAACTACTTTAAACGATCAACGATTGATTCAACTAGAAAATAGGTGACGGGCGAAGCCGAGCGGTTAGCTTACCGGCACATCTGCTTAAAGACCTATCTGGTGAGTTGGAATCCCAGAGAGGTGAGACATGTTTCACACTGAAACCTAGGTCTAAACACCGACTAATCTGGTGAGTTGGAATCTCAGAGAGGTGAGACATGTTTCACACTGAAACCTAGGTCTAAACACCGACTAATCTGGTGAGTTGGAATCCCAGAGAGGTGAGACATGTTTCACACTGAAACCTAGGTCTAAACACAGACTAATCTGGTGAGTTGGAATCCCAGAGAGGTGAGACATGCTTCACACTGAAACCTAGGTCTAAACACAGACTAATCTGGTGAGTTGGAATCCCAGAGAGGTGAGACATGTTTCACACTGAAACCTAGGTCTAAACACAGACTAATCTGGTGAGTTGGAATCCCAGAGAGGTGAGACATGTTTCACACCGTTGATCATGTCGAGTTGATGAGTAAAGTGACTGGATCCCCTGACCTGTGATAATCTTGCCATATAATGAACGTCGCTCTAGGTAGGTAGGTCTCTGGTAGGTGAACAGAACACCCTTGCCAGAGTCGTTTTTATTATCTACTAGCCTTCATACTAGGTATTAGTGGTTAATGTTTCCTATCATCATCTAAGCCTAGCAATTAAATGAACTGCCTAAATAGTTTTGTTTCCAAAGCCTTTTAGGACTAGAATCAGTACTATATTATACATCATTCATTCCATTACTAAGGATATAATACTCTCTAAATCTCTTAGTTTGGAGTCTAATCATTTAAAAAAATAAATAGCCAATCGAAACAAAGTAATATAGTAACAAATAACAATGATAAATAAAATATATATTAAATGAGAAATTAATCGTAGTCAAAACCAATTAGACTGGGAAGTTATTGAAAGGTCATCGACCATTGGTGCATTAATTTAATTACCAGTCTCTTCTCTTAATACGACAGTTGCATCAGTACCTATATATTTAATAACTCTAGTTCCAGGACTCAGGAAAAATAATTAAAATAATAAATACTTGATTTAAAGAGCATTAGTGTAAGGTTAAGCACCCTAATCAGAAATCAAATCGTTCAAAAATTGCGGACGTCGTAAAAGCTCAAAGTAAACAATATAAAAAATCAAATCAAATTTAGCTCTATTTAAGGTAGAACCGATGGAGTTACGACAAAAAGTCATAGGACCAAAGTTGTAGACATTTTAAAATCAGCTGCCGTTGGTGCAATCTGCTTTTCGATACGACTATCGTTGAGGCCCAATAAGGATAAAAAAAAAACTTTAAAGTTGCGTCCGCCATCTGAAATTTTTTTGGGGGTAAACATAAAAATGTTTGTACTTGTTTAGATTGTATATCCCCTTTGTTATTTTAGAATATAAATGACTTTGACTAAATAACTATTAAAAAAAAGGGATGTTTAGTCTAATGTACTTTTGGACAAAGGAATATCACACTTCTGTTTTTATAAGGGGAGTAACAGTCTAAAGAAGATCATTCCGTACACCTTCTTTAGATTGTTACTCCCCTCTGTTTTTTTATATGGGGAGTAACAATCTTAAGAAGTGCCAAAATGTTTAACTTTGCGGATTTTTGCAGTCGGTTTTAGCCAATTTCAAAAAGTAATCCAAACATTTTTCAATTCCAACAAAACTTTCATTTGATATACATAGATACTGCGGTATTTATTCACAATAGTTGTCCCTTAACTCGCATTTCACCGATAATTATTTGACGTTTATTAAAAATAGGTTTGGGTATGAAGTTTCTAGTTGTTTGTTTCGAGGTATCTGTAATTTATAGGGATCTGAAATAGCCGAAAGTCAAACAAGAAAACCGATTAGAAAGTTATTTGTCTAACAAGTTTCACGACGATCATCTTTAAAGAGCTGAACCGCCTTTCTTATCAGCCATATAAAGCTTTGATACATTATATTTTTCCCTTCAAAGGGTTTCAAGCGATGTTTAAATGAAGCATTAATAATTTTTCCACGTAAATTAAAATGAGTTGTTTATTAATTTACAAATTATGACACTAATTTATCAAAGTAAATGATTTCGTAAAAATGTGTTGAACAGTAACTTATAAATTACATTTATCAGGATAAATTTATTTTTCGAGGTATTTGAGGAAAATCATAATATATTATCGATATCTTTCATGAATACAATACGTGTTTTTATACATAGGACTACAATGAAGGATGGATCACAGCTAGCGGATGAGGATATCCGCGTGACTTGATTCGTCTATGGCCATATTCTAATAGATCCATTTAAAACCTTTATTAACCTCTTTAAACCCTTTATTAACCGCTTTAAAACCTTTATTAACCGCTTTAAACCCTTTATTAACCGCTTTAAAACCTTTATTAACCGCTTTGAAACCTTTATTAAAAACCTTTACTTCAAGTTCTCTTTTAATTTTTTATGTTTGTCCAGTGTACTGGACATCATTTTCAGGACAAGTTTTAATCTAAATTTAGTCATTTGTCTTTATTTTTTGGTCAACATGATACCTTCTTTAGTGATTTTACCTCATCAGTTTTAACAAAAATAATTGTAACTATTAGATAAACATAATTTTGACAGGCGTTTTTCGTCCAATCAACATGTCGTCCAGTTAAATGTATATATGTTTCACACATTTTTAATATTTCTTTTAGGCCGTGATTGTTTTGTAAAAATAATAGTTAGAACTTGTTAAATAATTATTTTCAATCACAAAAAATGTTCAAATTTAGCACATCATTTGTTGTCAAAATTTGATGTACAGCATAATAGACATTTGAATTTTATGGTAACATTTGGTTTTGTAATATGTTCAAGATCAGGTAATGAATTCAGAAGGAGGTAATGATTTAGAACTTGAAAGTGAGTTTGATGAATTAAATTGTTTTATTGCAAATATTTATTTCATTAGTATCTTTAAAATTTGATTTTTAAAAAATGCTTTACTTATTATTATTCATGAGAAAGGTAGAAATTGTTTTCATAATTTCTTCAATTAAAATTCAATTTTTTATTATTTCTATTGCAAATTAGTCCTTTATTGACTGACCACCCGTTACAGTCCAAAATTTTTGAAAAGAGTCTAAAACTGACCTCTAAAATAAATTTTTTTATCTATGATTGATACGAAATATAAATATTGTATCTCTGCTAAGGTGCGTAGAAAGTGATTCTTTACGTACTTGTATTCATTGCGCATGCGCTTCTCATAGTTCTGAAGAATTCCTCTTCTTTACCACCCTAGGGCTTTTTAAAGAAGAGGAGTTTTTCAGATTAGCGAGTTTGTTTACATTTAACAAAACTAATTTGCTGTTCTTTTATTAAAGTAACTGTTTATATCGAGTATTTAGTGAAAAACAATGAGTGAATCAAGTGACTATGACGAAAATGTGGAAAATAATATTCCTCCAGAAATAATTAATTCGGCAAAAAATACAACTCAAGAATTAATGCCTTAATTATCTTTATCAAGAGAGATACGAACTTACATACAGACAGTTTATTTTTTTCTGTATTTAATAATTTAAATCTAACAATCGTAGATAAAGTACGGTACGCAACTCGTGCGAAAACGGCATTTTGCATTGCTCGGGTGGTTTTACTACCCTCGCTATCGCTCGGGTGCAAACTCCACACTCGCATGCAAAATGCTACTTTCCGCACTGCACTCGACGCGTAATATACTATTACAATGAACAGAAAAACATCGGGTGTGAAAGGGTTTGTATTATAATAATAATAATACATTGCATATTATTAAATATTATTTTTTAAATAATATATTTCTAACAGCTATGGTAACTGTTTTGTTCATTTTCTACTTTTCGGCCAAGGAGGAGAATCGTTGCGTTATTTTTGGGCTTTTTTTTTTTTTTTTTTTTTTTTCTTTCTATTTATGTCTTTTTTGACTTAGTTTTAATTATATATTACGAGACGTTAAGTAAATTAACTTAGATACCTATTTAGATAAGTAATTATATCTTTTTGAAGACCAACAAATCAAAAGAATCATTCATTTTTATTGGAATAAATGTGGTTGCCTTAGCTTTGCAATAACAAATTATTTCGAGGTGAGTCGTCGCCATCGTTGGAACACTACTCGATTATATAAATGATTCTACCCCTCTCATTAAAAGGAAAAATGTCTTCTAAAGATTACAATGAAGAAAACCAATCAAAAGAATCAAAGAAATCAATGAAAGATGAATTGCATTAAAGTTATGTTTGATGATTTTATAAAGGAATAATCATGAATTACAGCGTAAATTGAACTGTTTAAAAAGTTTATTGTTAATTCACAAGAAGAAAAGGTGATAAAAGACAAATCTACTTTGTTTAACCTGACAGTACAGAGCGTAGCGTAGGGGAAACCAGCGACGTCGACTCCATGGCATCATGCATATATTTTTATCTATATAGCCCGATACGCGCGGAGATCCGCTAGCTGTGAACCCCATCATGAGGTTGCAGCGTTTCCAGCAATATCAGTGAATGTGTACAATATCTTTCATTAAATGCTTCTCTTTCTGAATCGAGTTAAACAAGACTTTAAAACGAAGATCCCTAGAGTATGCATGATTTGTAAATTAGTAAACAAATCATTTTATTCACGCGAGTTATATTCCCTTAAAACTGCAACTACCGTCCTACCGACTGCGCCATTTGAGTTATTCAAATGAAAATATAACTTTTTAAAAAATGAAACACTTTATTATTTTTCAACATTAATATAATACAAGAATAATATAACTAAAAAAAAGAATAAAATAAAATAAAATAAGAATAACTGTAAAAAGGTAAGTGTCTGACGTCGGATTCGAAAGGCTCCTTATATACTCCCCTCACAACTGCTTTAACACGCAGATTATCCTAGTGTTAGATTGCAGCAGTTTAAGGGAATATAACTCGCGGAAATATTATCATAACAAATTCTGTACGAATTATCTCAGGCCAATCATGTTTACAAAAATGTATTATACACTTTTTCAAATAATGAAATACGAGTTAAAGTCAAAATATGATGTGATTCTAGCGATATCGACAACTAGAATTTTTATTTTTATTTTATCGGCGGATAAGATCTACTTTGAAAGCCACATGAGAGGTAGGGTTTTCATTGTGTTCGACGGCCGTCTCAAAACAAATTGTGAGGCACGTCATTTACGATCAGGAAAATAGGTGTTGAGAGTGAAGAAGTGAAGCGTCCTGGATAACGGAAACGGGTCACGTACGGGCGTCTCGAGTCGCATTGCGGTTAATGACCCAACCCTTCTTCTGCTTCCAACAAATAATTGTGCAGGGATTTTTTTTTCTATTTTTATTACTTGCAAACCAATTTGAAACACTCCATTAACATTTAGAAGTAAGGAGTTAAAATGGCATTAACAAGCTTAATCTAATCAACTGTAAGTAGTATTGTGTTGTGGTTCAGGTCAAGTAATCGCGTTATTATTTTTGACGATATAAGAAACGCTCGGCTGATAAGAAAGAGTGGTTTTTGGATCTATAAACAACTAATGGTCTAGATGCCTTTAAACATGGACCACATTTTAAACACTTGGCTCATGTTCACACTTAAGGCCCCCATACACGAACAAACATTTTGCGCTAAATGTTTGCGAAAACTTTATGCCGGGCAATTTTATGCCGTATACGTCAAACATCATGTTTGCGCGCAAACATCAAAAAGCCCCATACACTATCAAAATGTTTGCGCACACATTTTGACCGTATATGGGGGCCTTTAGAATTTTATTTTATACAAATTTTTTTTTTTAAAGAAGTAGTACTCGTCGATTCTACTGTTATAATGCGTCCTGTTTTTAATGACATAAATGTTCTCTACTAAAAATAGTTTATGATTTGTTCAAGGCATGCCTACATTTTAAGTGATAAAATTAAATTTTCCGTAATTAATTATATTTTACCATTAATAGAATTTGATGTTTGAGATAGGTACACGATACAGCTGAGCATGTTGATGTTACCATCGCCAATATCAAAGGTTTGCCGCTTTAGTCTGTACATTTGTAGATTGTTGCAATAGCCACTTCACTCTAGATTAAATGTATAGGATCCTCTCAACTGGTCTAGTTGAAAAGCAGCTGGACAAAAGGCAATGCTAACTTTGTGTGATAAGATATCGGCAAGTATTAAAGTGAGGGGAATCCTTGTTTTCTGGATTTCGAATTCAAAACACCCGCCGAGTGTGATTAAACCCTAGGGATCTTCGTTTTAAAGTCTTGTTCAACTTGATTCAGATAGAGAAACATTCAATAAGAGTTCACCGATATTATTGGGAACGCTGCAACCTCATTGTAGTCCTATATATAGAAACACGTATTGTATTCATGCAACATCGATTTCTGTGTTTTAATTTTTGTTCCCTTCGGACTTTTAGAAACATAGAACAAAAATGTTTAAAGAAGAAATGAAATAGAATAAAATGCAAAAAATAATAATATATTTAGATAGAGTTTAGAGGTTGCACAAAGATAAAAGTATAAAAGATATTATATGAAATAGATGAGAACTTACCAAGATGTAGTGGAGACGATGCTCCAGTGCCGGCACCAGATATCGAACTCGACTCTCCCCGCGGGCGTGAGAGAGACTTCGAGAGTAGGGGTAGCGGAGGTCCGGGAATATGTTGTTTCCTCCTCGGACCGCCGCGCGTGGAGCGCTGGTATACGTCCCGCTTAGACCCGAGGCTAAGTCTCATTGGGATGAATTACATATATATATATATATATATATATATATATATATATATATATATATATATATATATATATATATATATATATATATATATATATATATATATATATATATATATATATATATATATATATATATATATATATATATATATATATATATATATATATATATATATATATATATATATATATATATATATATATATATATATATATATACCTATATATTGTTTAACCCCCTGTTGAGTGAGATTTGTTGAATAGTTTAATGTTTAATGCATGGATTACTGTCTTGTACATTTGTAGATTTTTTCATGTTTGGGAATAGGTAACATAGCTCTTGCACTGAAACGAAATCATACCCAAGTACCACAAATGTTTTAAAATACATCCCTGGGATATTCTTTTGTTTAAATTTATTCCTGTCCATGATCGTTTGTCCTTAGGTCTCTTACCCCTGGTAATCCGATTTTGGATGCTTTATTGGGTCATATTGAGGATATCCTAGATGTTGCAAAAGTTTATTATTAAGTTTCCTTCTAGTCTAGTAATTAAAATTGCTGTCTGTCGCCCAGGAGACCCAAGTTCAAATCCCGCTGATACCACATTAGATTTCTAAATTCTAGTACTAGTAAAATCTGTCATGGAACTCAATTAGGTGTCAACATCAAGAGGTAATAGTGAAAATATCATAACTGGTTACTAATTTGAGTGTTCTCACTAGTGTTCATTATTTTATATATTTATATTTTCAAAATCCAGAATATGTCCTAAAACTGAGCCTATTTGATATGCTATGTACTGAGTGTTAAAAAGGAGAACATCGTGTCAGTCTTAAGTGGACTATTGCAATGGTTAAGTATGTACCATCCATGAGATGCGCCCAGTCTATTGTCTGTATGGAAAATACGGGTCTACTTGGGTATTTGATAAAGCAATAGATCTACTATTAATTAGAGTTTTTTGTTTTAATAAATTAAATTACTGATATAGCGACATGTCCCCTTTTATTCTTTGCATATAGTTTTATAAGCCATTTTCCATACCTAAGCTTCCCACTGGTTGTTGTATTACAGGTTATTATTTACTATTATAACTAGGCATCGTTTTTATTAAAGCGAGCGTAATACTATAAATATTGAATATTAAGAAAATAGTTAAAGATAGATAGATAAAGAGGATGATTGTAGTAAAGAACCGTGTAGTGAGAGAACAGGACTATTCCTCAACCATTAAGCCCCGGCCATCTCTATCTAAATTATTATAAAATGTATCACTTCACTACAAAAAAAACTCCTGCTGTATCAGTTTCAAATTTTACATGCATATTTCAATAGTGCATTCGATGATTTATGTGAAGTTTTATTAAAATCGATACACTAGAACGTAAGATATTTGTGCAAACTTTTTTTCTCTATTTTAAACGTTTAGGTCTACTTTTTATAATAGTTTTTAGCGATCTTTAACATTTCTTAGCGGTGTCGTTGTAGGTTTTACTAAAAATAGTACATTACGCGTCGAGTGCGGAAAGTAGCATTTTGCATGCGAGTGTGGAGTTTGCACCCGAGCGATAGTGAGGGTAGTAAAACCACACGAGCAATACAAAATGCCGTTTTCGCACGAGTTGCGTACCGTACTTTATCTACGATTGTTAGATTTAAATAATAAATGCAGAAAAAAATAAACTTGCTGTATGTATGTTCGTATCTCTCTCTTGATAAAGATGGCATTAATTCTTGAGTTGTATTTTTTGCCGAATTAATTATTTCTGGAGGAGTATTATTCTCCACATTTTCGTCAAAGTCACTTGATTCACTCATTGTTTTTCACTAAAAACTCGATGTAAACAGTTACTTTAATAAAAGAACGGCAAATTAGTTTTGTTAAATGTAAATAAGCTCGCTAATCGTGCGTAAAGCTGAAGAATTCCTCTTCTTTACCGCCCTAGGGTGGTAGAATCACTTTCTACGCATCTAAAAAGAGATACAATGTTTATATTTCATAACAATCGTAGATAAAATAATTTTACCTTCTCAAAGAAGTGTTGATTATTATGTTAGTGATGAGACTTGGTTTCAAATACATATATGACCTCTATCTTGAATCAAAATGGCCGATCTGAATACTCTTTCAAAAAGTTGTTTCTTGTCATAATAGGAAGCTAACTTTTAAACTTGTAGGTTCTAGTGCAATTAAATGTGGTGAAGTCACGTCTCATTTTGAATCAAAAGTCTATTTTGCGAGCACTTATGGGCTAATATGAACGAGTACAAAACTTCATGGTGATTAGTCCAGTATTTCTAAAGATATTGCTGACTCAGCAAAATGGGTTAATGAAATCACAAATTTCTAACTACGGGCATTCTGGGCATAACTACGTGTAAGGACTGATTTATGTACCAAGTTTCAAACCTCTAGCTTAAAAACTGTAAGGGTAATGCATCATTTTTGTTTTGATGTTAAAATCAACAACCGACATTCTTTTGTATATCGGATTATTTTTTTTTATAAAATTGTTAACTTTGGTTCTACTGAATATTGTTCGATGAAACCAAGCGTACAACCAGCACAACATTTTGGCGCACTCTGAGAACAAATAAATGGTTTAGCCAGTTTTGTGCTGTAAAATCCCACTGCTGGTCACAGACATACACCAAAAAAGTTAACGCCTGATTCGGTTTTCGGAGTAATATAAAATGTAAAAGTATCCAAAAATGTTGCAAATCTAATCAATGTACGGACAAAACTTTAATTTTATAATATTCTTTTCCTTATTGGGCTCTTGGGATGCTCATTAAAAAAACATTTATTTTTTTTTTAGAAAAAGTATAATTGGTGCACATTTTCGCTCATCCCTGGGCATCATCAGACCTAAAATAATAATCACACACTTTCTAATACATTTTTTATCTGAAGTCTTATTACTAAGTATATATGTAATTTATAATTACAAACATAAAATAATTATTTTATCTCCAGTAGGGAGATTAATATATGATTTTGAATTAGTTTAGAGGGACTAAAACAGGTCTTTTCATCCCTGAACTCAAAAAGTAGGGAGAAAAAGTAAAAGTAGGGCGAAAAAGTAAAGTAGGTCAAAAAAGTAAAGATTGCAGCTTAATTATTTTATAAATAGTAGAAAAGGTAGTATAGTAGTAATGAAGTTGTTGAAATCAGGTTGGCGGCACTGCGCTTTTTTGACCATGTTTATAGTTTATCTTTGTTTATAACCTGCATCTAAATAACCTTCTATTTGAGTTTAATTCCATATTCTTATTTGTTTTTAATATTGAATCTCTTATATCTGCTATTAAAAGTTCTAATAATTATTGTTATTAATTAAAATAATAAATAAAAACTGTGCAATAGACAAAAATGTTTATTTTCTTCCTACTGGAGATAAAATATTGTATGTACCTTGTGAGTAAAGTGCCATTATTCCCCTCGCTATAATTATCTCCCTCGGCTGTGCCTCAGGAGCTAATTAGAGTTATTCCCTCGGCTGCGCCTCGGGAATTAAAGAGTCTAATTCCCTCGGCTACGCCTCGGGATTTAGGGACCATGGTTCCTTCGGCTTCGCCTCAAGAACCAACTTTTTTCGTTCAGGGAATAATGGCTTACTTTACTCCCTAGGTGCATAAATAACTATTATTAAACAAAACAAATGTAAACAATATTTATAAAATTCTAAAAAGATTAAAAAACAAAACAATGATTTAGCTTTATCTGAGTAATATGAGTTTTAATTTCTAACTCCTAATCTAATCCCAGTTAGAAAAGGAATATTAGACAAATTAAGGGATTAACAGAAGAATAAATAAATTAAATTTTATATTTATAGATAGAAATTTGACGGGAATAATAATTGAATTTGAATATATGGCGATGTTCAACTTTTTCTAGATCAAACCAAGAAATTATTTTTTTTTTTTATTTTTTTTTTTTTGTTTAACTCTGGCCTTTACAAGAAGTTTAAAGTATTGCACTATAGAGCTTCTTTAAATAATTTTTATTGTTAGGTAGTTTCTTCATTTAAATATTTTCCCAAAATAAATGTCAAATTTATTACCTCCATTAAATCTAGTTAGAACTAGGTCGGAGGGAGAAAAAAATTGTTAATATCCTTTTATATAGAAATACAATTTAGCGGATATCTTCCTCCTGGTTAAATAAAATTACAGAGGGGGAGGGGGGAGAAAGGCGAGAGGAGAATTAGAAGCTAAGAAAAAGACGGCTCTAGAGGTTCACTAAGAAGAATCCGGCACTGAAATCCCAGAGAAACTCCGGAAAACTCTAAAGTACTTAACTGGCAACTCCTAAAAAACTAATCCTAAGCGCCCACTCTGCCTTGCAAACTCAGCCCCCCAAACCCCAAATATTACTGTGGGCCGCTCTCTCTCTTGTTCTTACACTTTCAGACATTCCCAATGAGTGTGCGCATTAAAACAAAAAAACCCTCTCCGTGAAACAAAAGTAAAAAATAAAAACTTTCGGGAAACAACTGAAAGTAGAGTATCCAATTTAGAAAAGAGGAAAAAAAACTTTACATGTTTCAAAAAATGTTTTTTTCGGGGGGGGGGGGGGGGGGGGGTTATGGTTAGAGATTTTTTTTAATAGTAGATAGACAGCAGTAAAAAGTAGTATTGAAGTAATTGTGTCTTTTAATTTGAAAGAATTACATGAAATATACGTAGTTCGTGTTGTATTTATCCTTGTATATAGTGTTGGAATGATTAGAACACAGGTTATCGTAAACAATCTACTACTATTACGTCCGCGCCGGGTAATATATTAAAATAAATAATTTCAAGATAAAAAGAACTTTTTATGTACTACGTTTTTAAATTTTCTGTTGAATCATATGTAATGTTGATAATATAATTGTTATTGTTATATAATATATAATGTTAGTGAAAAAAAAAAATAGTTCCGAATTTATTTACTTTACATAAATGACAACCATGTAGAGAGCTGATCTTAAACCTATAAAAGGACAAATCTTTGTACAACGGATCTCCCCAACACCAAATCTAAACCGTGCCATCGATATATTTGAAATAATATAATCGATAGATAATATAATCGATATATTTCCTGTTTTGCTGTCATTCAATGTTTATCTCTTATTTATAAAAATCACAAATTTGAAACCCGTCAAAATGAAGATTGTAAATATGGGACATGGCAAAACAAATAAAATAACTTGCGGATTTTTTCCGAACTAACTTTCCATACAGCAAAAGTTGCTGAAAACCAATTAAATTCTGCTGAAAGATGGCTAAAAGTATTAAAATAATGCATTGTCATCGTGTTCTGAGCTATGCTAAAAGTTTCAAATGTCTAGCTATCCGGGAAGTTAGTTATAAATAGGTTAGTTAGAAAAATGTACCGGACAAACAAACAAACAAGAATGCAAGCTAATAAAAACGTAGTAATAAACAGGTCAGGTTTGTGCTTGTCAGCACACAGCGAGGGTCCGAAGGCCACACTGTATAGTTTATGTAGTACCCTATTGATGGTGTTTTTTAAAATGCTAAAAAGCTTACTTTGAACTATCCTATGGGTCTGATATTCCCAAAACACATAAACAAACTTCTGATAAAGTAATTTTTTTGCCACTGAACCGGACTACAACCATATAACGTATTTTGTCAATAAAAATTAAAATAATATTTTTTTCGAAATTTCCAAAAAGTGGTATTTTTACTTTTGGTCGAAGATTGTTCAGGAATTTTTTTCAGATTATTTGCACTTCGCATAAGCGAGATGAGGGGGGGGGGGGGCACGTTTCACACCCACTTCAAACTTGCCTACGCTCGCCCTATCAAAGTTATAAAATAATAATTATATATTTTTGCAATCAGCTCGACGTACCCTTTCATATGATACCCCTCACGGTGTCGAAAAAAAATAAAAAAATTTTAACCCTTAAGTTTTTTTACCCTAATTTTTTTGAAAAATATTTTTTTAAGTCGCTGTATTTTTAATATATGTGGGTAATAACAAGACACATACATGCCAAATTTCAAAGTGATTGGACGAAAGGTGTAGTCGTGAGAACAAGCGACAGGACGGACGGACAGACACACGCAGGAAAATATAAGGGTCCTTGGTTTTGCCTACGGACCCTAAAAAATAAGATTGTATATGTAGAAATTAATAATAGGTATGGTAAAAAATATCATAAACGTGTTAGAAGTGTCTATTGGTGCTTAAATATTTGATTATAATTGATTTAGAAGAACTATTAAGAAGAACTATATATGTAATGAATGACACGGGTTTAGTGAGTCGTCCATCAGCTGTATACCTATACCTTACAATTGAAATACACATGCGTTAGTCGCCATTTCACACTATCAGCTACCCATTTGTGGGACATGCTGGGTAAACACCGTGTGGTGGTGGAAGAGGGGCGTCTGGTGAGGTCACCATCTAAGTTGTGACCAACGCCCGAAGCTGTTAAACTTTATTGATAGGAGAGTCTACTTTTCTCCTTTACGAGCTTCCGTGGCCCCTTTTTTAATTTGACCCTTACTGTATTGGAAGATAATAAATCCATTAACGATCAGCGTTTTTCTTTCCATGATATAACAACAAGAAATAAGCTGTAAGCAAAAAGAAGTTGTTAGAAAGTAGTAAGTAGTAATAAAGTAGTTGTTTATAACCAAGAAAAAGGTTATAAACAAGTACAACCATGAAGGCTCTGTGTATACAGGGAGCTACTCAAAAGAAACGGAACTGGTTTGCCATTAAAATTACTGACCGGTTACTAACATAAGTGATCCATTGTCGCATACGAGATCTATTAAATAAACAGGTCAAGTGTGTGCTAGTCAGCACACAGCGAGGGTCCGTGGGCAACACTGTATAGTTTAAGTAATACACTATTGATGGTGTTTTTTAAAATGCTAAAAAGCTCACTTTAAATTATCCTATCGGTCTGATATTCTCAAAAAACATAAATAAACTTCCGTTAAAGTATTTTTGTGCCACTCAACCGGACTACAACCATATAACTACATCAAAAAGACCATAGTTATAAAAAAAAGTATTTTGTCAATAAAAAATAAAATAATATTTTTTTCGAAATTTCCAAAAAGTGATATCTTTACTTTTGGTCGAAGAATGTTCAGGAATTTTTTCAGATTTTTTGCACTTCACACATAAGCGAGATAGAGAGGGGGGGGGGGGGGGGGGCACGTTTCAAACCCGCTTCAAACTCGCCTACGCTCGCCCTATCAAAGTTATAAAATAAGAAGACCCCTCACGGTGTCGAAAAAAAAATAAAAAAAATTTAACCCTTAAGTTTTTTTACCCATATTCTTTTTTAAAAATATTTATTTTAAGTCGCTTTATTTTTAATATATGTGGGTAGGTACAAGACACATACATGCCAAATTTCAAAGTGATCGGACGAAAGGTGTAGCTGTGAGAGCAGGCGACAGAACGGACGGACAGACACACGCAGGAAAATATAAGGGTCCTTGGTTTTGCCTACGGACCCTAAATATGATTGAAATCGGTAGTTTTCTATGTTTTGGAAGGTGGAACTACGGAACATCACTCTTCTGCATATAGAAGTGTAAATATCCCTTTGTATTAATGGTTAACAGTAAATACAGAATACATTTTATTATTATACAAAACACTAATGTTCAGAAGAGTGAGTTCCTTTGTCCCCAAGTTCTTTAGACTTAAGTACATTACTCTTCTGTATATAGAACTGCAAATATTCCTTTGTATTATTCATTAACATTAAATAGAAAACACACTACATCAATTTTATAAATAGAAGAGCGAGTTACTTTGTCCCCAAGTTCTTTGAGCTAGGGATTACCACTCTTCTGTATACTCGTAAAGCCCCGTTTCCATTCTAACAAGTTGCAGGCACATGTTGCGGGACAAGTGCAATTGGAAACAGTTCCGCCACAGTTCAGTAACACAACACTGAAAATACCTCAACCACAAACAAGAGAGCACGTGTAGGTAGGGAGCAAGGTTAAGTTATGGTTTGGGCAGCGAGTATAGACTGCACCGGGCGTGCGCATTTCCCCGGGATATGTTGCAAAGTGTATCCATTGCCCGTGGCACAAGTTGTGTGCCACAGTCGCTTGGCACATTTTTGTCCCCGGCACATGTCCCGCAACATGTTGCAGACTGTTTCCATTTCAACAAAATCCTGGAACTTGTACCGGCAACATTTTGCGGCACAAATTTGTTGTAATGGAAACGGGACTTAAAGGAGTGTAAATATCCTATTGTCTTAATATTTAACCTTTTGTGGGGATATTTCATATATAGAACAAACGTTTTGACTTTATTTTAAATCAATGTGTCCGACTTTCTTATAATGTAAAATAGAATAATTAAAAACAAAACTATCAAAATCGGGGGGGGGGGGGGTATTTATTGAACTAATATTCTATTAGCTAAGAATATAAATAAGAGAATTAAAACTAAATAACATATATTGGGTATGTTTTTAAAGGATGTAGGTTATGTTTATTTTTTTGCCTCTATAAAGTCTGTGGTGGTAGAGAAGCTGCGTAGCTATCTCATTTTTTTTTTTTTTTTTGCTGCCGTTTTATAGGGAACCCTTTAAAAAAGTACTCCTTTTGAAGGATACCTAATCCAATTTATTTTGTATCCATCTTATTTGTAGCGATGTTTCAACTTCTCACATCTCTCTCTTTTAAGTATGAAAATATATTCATGTTGTGTATATTTATTTATTTATATATTTTTAAAATTGTAGGTTTACAGTCAAAGAATATATATATAATATTCCCACTGTAATCTTCAATGCTTGTGCAGACTTTTTAGCCCACTCCAATCTAACTTAAGGTGGTAAATTTATTATTAAAGTTCGATAAGTTTGTAATCATGATCAATTCAACATAAGTTTCGAGCTTCGTAAGTTCTTCATTTCAGAGACTTGGGCTTTGGAAAGTTTGTTTGTCTGACGATACGTGGCGTAAAAATTGATCGATTTGAACGAAATTTGGCACACAGGCGGATCTCAGCATTTGCTACGACTGTGTGGTTTTTGGGAATTTAAAATTGAATATTTTTAAGATGGCGGTGAAACATTTTTTAGTCAGGATGACATTACGTCAATTTAAAGGTCTTGAAATGTAGAAATGTAATATGTAACTGATAAAATTTAACACAAAAGATTTTCAAGATAGCAGCCAATATGGCGGAAGATAATAGAAAAAGTTTTTAGAAAGCATGACATGTTTTACATAGTTTTGAAGGTCTTGAAGAGTAGATAAAGAATATTATGTAACTATTACTAAAAAAAATTCTATTCTTTGCCGGCATTTTGAAAACAAATATGGCCGAAATATGGTTTTTGGAAAATTTATTGTATCTACCATGTCACATGCCATTTTAAAGTTCTTTTCAGGTAGACAAATGATTCCTGGTAATTATTTTGAAAACAAATATGGCCGAAATGAAACATTTATTGCAATACCACCATCGCACTAAGTACTAAGCCCATTTTTTGGGCATAAGTCCTTAATGGTATCCCACAGCTGTCTATCTAGGCCCTCTCCATTAGGCTATGTTTTCCAAATTTTTCCAGCTTCCTCTTTTAAGTCATATTCTTTTGGATCTTCCTCTTTTTCCATTGATTGTTTCGCGGGTACCACTCTGTTAAGATTTTGGTCCATTTCTTCCGTTCTGATTACGTATGTCATCTTATGTATATTTTAACCTCCATTGCGTTTTTTACTTCAGTTCGTCTTCTAATTCCCATGATCCTTACTTAATCCATTTTCTTGATTCCAATAATGCTTAATCGCTTGATACTCGCTACAAAAATAATAATTATCTGTATTCATTGGATATATGAAGTAACTAATATACCACTTACTATAAAACCTATCTATAATATAAATATATTGCTTAATTAAAATGATAGCCTCTAAATTATCTGGTTTGCTAATTTTAAGGTTTATACAGTGGACAAAGCGACATAATAACCCCGTGTCAAGCATTAAATATATAGTTGTATAAGTCCTTTGACAGGTCTTGTCCCTACAAGAGCAATTATTACAAAGAGTTAGTTAGTAAAATTATTCTTTCACTTAACTAGTTTATAAATTAAGATTATATACTAGGCTTCGGTTAAAAGCATTGTCTGGTAATGTTCTTCTTTTAGAATGTATAAAGGAGTTTTACGTGTTATTATCCTCTTGGATGAGTCTTGTGTACTCTAGTTATAAGGGC
Source organism: Gerris lacustris (assembly GCA_951217055.1). Classification (NCBI taxonomy): domain Eukaryota; kingdom Metazoa; phylum Arthropoda; class Insecta; order Hemiptera; family Gerridae; genus Gerris; species Gerris lacustris. The sequence continues at coordinate 4,918,280 of OX578285.1, forward strand.
TAATCCCTATGAATCTGGTAGACAAGATGTTATACAAGCTTTGGACTACATGGCGCGCCCTTTCCCTTGCCTACTAATCTAACCCTCTTCATCCTGGAGCCAAGTTTAAAAAAAAACAACAATCTAATCTCATACTTTTAAACACATCGCCGCGCCGTGTGAAATCAACGAACTTGTTGTCTTAAGCTGTTTAACTTTAGAATAAAGAAAGTGTCATCAATAAACTCACTTTATATATATTAAACTAACTGTATTCCCGTACTTCGCTACGGAGTGTGTTATTTTTAATTTGACGTGTTTATAATCTACTGACAAGAAGGATTAACATAATTTTACTTAGCGAGAATGTCTTAATGCCCCTGTTTCCTTAATCTCTCCAAGGCCATTAATGTGGAAAATACTATATCTTAAGATCTTAAGGAAACCAGTTACACTAGAAACTTGAAATTTGGAAATAGACTTCTTTTTATGAAGGCTTTTCCAATCAGTAATTTCAATTTTAATTCCTAGAATGTTAATTTTTTTTTTTTAAAAAAAAAGGTCTTCTGTAGTCGGAAGCAATTACTTATTAGAGATTTTTGCAAATTATTATTATTATTATTATTATATATATAAAGTGGCTAATCAGCTGATCGGGTTATCAAAATGTTTGGGCACTTCCAGATCACGTAGAGACTCTTGCTTTTGAGAGACTCTTTACTTTTTTGCTTTTGGTCCCGAATTGGCCCAAACCGACTAGAAAAATCTGAAAAGTCGAAAAAAATTATTTTTACCCCCCTTAAAAAAATAAAAATGGCGGACGTAAATTTAGGGTTTTCTTCGAAGGAATATTTCGGCTAAACGGTAAGTCCTATCGAAAAGCGGATAGCACCATCGGTAACTGATTTTAAAAGATCTACAACTTTGTCCCTATGACTTTTTGTCGTACGATCAACGGTTCTACCTTAAATCAATCGAGTAAATATGTTAATTTTTTTCACTTTGAGCTCTCCTAGCGTTGCCGATTAATGGCCGATTTAATTTTTGATTGGGGTATTTAAACCCCACACTAATGCTCTTTAAAACGAGTATTTATTTTTCAAATTATTTACATGTTTTGCCGAGGAAAATGAGTATTTATAAAGAAAAAACGGATTTAAAATTCCTTAAATAACGTCATGTTTACGTTTTTAATAATTAATAGATAATTTTTATAAGCTTATGTATATTTTTATGTTATAGTTAAAAACAAGAATAAATAAATATAAACAAATATTGAATAATAAAGTAAATTGTTCGATAGGTAATAGATAATAAATACATTAGTTTCCGCGTAACCACACTTTGTAAACAAATGCCCCCTCTCTTTCTCCGTCAGTCTCCCTGACTTCAGTCTTACGTGTCCTGTCCAGCCGTGCGGACCTCTACTCTCCATATCTTTTGTTATACTACCGACATTTATTAAGGTATAATTTTATTCTAATTTATTTAATTGTTTTTATTACCATATTATTGTTACTAGAATTTTTTTTAATAGATTGTTAAATTCTACATTAAGGAAATGTTTTAGTTTATTTAAATGAATAGTTTAGTTCATTTAAATGAATATTTTACTTTATTTAAATGTATGTTTTATTTAATTTAAATGAATGTTTGTTTATTTAAATGATTTTTTTACTTTATTTAAATGAATTTTTATGTTTATTTAAATGAGTTTTTTACTTTATTTAAATAAATGTTTTACTTTTTTTAAATTGTTTTATTATCATATTATTATTACTAGAATGGACTGATTTATAATTTGTTAAATTCTATATTAAGTTAATGTTTCAGTATATTTAAATGAATGTTTTACTATATATATATATATATATATATATATATATATATATATATATATATATATATTTTTTTTTTTTTTTTTTTTTTTTTTTTTTTTTTTTTTTTTTTTTTTTTTTTTTAATTCATTTCCACCAAAACATAAAATGATACAAAAATAAATAAATTAATAAAATTTAAAAGTATAAATAACAAAGTAAACAATTTGTGATAAGTTCAGTAAAATTAGTTGTCATTCTGGTGATGAATCATTAGTTATTATATTAAGTAATTGGTGAGGTGTAGTAAGTAAGTGTCAAAGCACTTAGAGCGAGGGCCTGTCTCGAGTTTTATATTATTAACAAATTAACTGTGTTTAATCATAAGAAACATGTTATCATAAAAAAAAAAAATAATAATAAAATAAAAAATAAATAAATAAAAAATAAAACAATTTAAAAGAAAGACACTATACTATTTATTAATTAAGGTATAGAAATATTTTTTAACCTCTTTTTTAAAATGTTTGAAATTATCAATATTTTTAAGTGATTTTGGTAGTTTGTGTAATATAGTGTTTGTTTTAAGGATTACGTTTTAGTTTTTGGTGTGGCCTAGCTATATGTTTCCTCCGGATGGCGAGGAAATGGCGGAGTTACATTTTATAATAATTTTGGAAGAAGTCCTGCGTTTTTGTGGGAGGGCCCAATTTCAAGTAATTTATTTAATTTAATGTTAAGCAATTATCATTTTTTCTATATCAAGCTAAACAAATAATTAAGTATAAAGTATTATATTTAATGAAATGGCCTACTCAATTAAACAATATGATAGTAATAGATATAAAATAGTAATAATATACAGCCACTGAATGTTTGTTTTAACTAAGGCGAGGGTGTACAGAAATTAGGAGGAAGGAATATAAGAAACTCTGTGGTATTTTGATATTATCTCATAGTAAAATAACTTGAAAGTTTTTGACTATAGTTTATTAGTTTATAATTATAAATATACATTAAATAAACACACTGGGTAGCAAAACATGGAAATCCAGCTAGTACTATATACATTTTATTTTATCTACGATTGATACGAAATATAAACATTATATCTCTGTTTAGATGCGTAGAAAGTGATTCTTTATGTACTTGTATTCATTGCGCATGCGCGTCTCATAGTTCTGAATAATTCTTCAGCTTTACGCACGATTAGTGAGTTTGTTTACATTTAACAAAACTAATTTGGTGTTCTTTTATTAAAGTAACTGTTTAATCGAGTTTTTAGTTAAAAACAATGAATGAATCAAGTGGCTTTGACGAAAACGTAGAGAATAATACTCCTCCAGAAATAATTAATTCGGCAAAAAATACAACTCAAGATTAATGCCATCTTTATCAAGAGAAGAGATACGAACTTACATACAGCAAGTTTATTTGTTTCTGTATTTATAATTAAAATCTAACAATCGTAGATAAAGTACGGTACGCAACTCGTGCGAAAACGGCATTTTGCATTGCTCGTGTGGTTTTACTACCCTCGCTGTCGCTCGGGTGCAAACTCCACACTCGCATGCAAATTGCTACTTTCCGCACTTCACGCGTAATGTACTATTAGAGTTTCAAAGAAGTGGTCATTAATTATCTTAGTGGTGGAACGTAGTTTTAATTAAAATGGGCGATTAGGAAACCTTTTTACATGAGATGTTTTTGACGTGAAAGGAAGTTAGATTTTTAATTTTATATTCCAGTGCGATTGCTTCCAAAGATATCGTCCTGTCGAATTTAGCATATTTATTCATGATTGCGAATTGTAAAACATATTTTTTACCAACACCTAAAAGCAGAGAGAAACCTTCAACTCTTCAAAAATTCATTGTTCTGATACAATTGGTTCTGGAGAAATCTCTTAGTCGAATTTTCATATTAATGGCCACCATTTTGAATCAAAATGGCATTTTAGAAAACTCTTTTAACAATAGTTGTTTATGTTATAAAAGAATACTAAATTTCAAATTTCTATGTTCTTGCGGTATTTGTTCCATTTGTTCCAATCCGCTATCTTTGAATTTTGCCTCTCTTGAATCAAGATGGCGGATTATATAAATGATAATTTCTTAAGTTCTATTAAATCTTTATACACACATTAGAAACTACAATCGTGCTAACTTAAAACTAACTAACCTTAGAAACTATAATCGTGCTAACTAACCTTAGAAACTATAATCGTGTTTAAATTTGTCTATTTGCCTTATACTCACTTAAAATCGACGAAATATGAAACTTTCTAAGTGATTTGTTATTTAATAAACAAAATACAATGCCACCCTTGCTTTATATTGTTATCTAAAGAAAAAAAAAAAAAAAATAGAGGTTAGAAAAATTTGCATTTTTTTAATATAGTTGTGTCAGTAAGGGTGCGTCCGCGACCCCTTAAACTGCAACATAGAGCTTATAACCAACGCTGATTGAACAAGCAGGTTGGAGGATTTTTGCTTTTATATATATATATATATATATATATATATATATATATATATATATATATATATATATATATATATATATATATATATATATATATATATACGTGTAGACGTAATATATAATATGGATGGATTTACACGTATCAGTCCAAAAAAGTAGTTTTTTTTTTAAAGGTGAAATGTGAGGTGAAATCGACAAATTAAATTTTAATAAGTTTCCCTCCAAAAATTATGATGTAAAAGAAAAATAAACAAGTGGATTATTTACTGTCGACTACAATGTAAGGTCTATTAAGTATGGTTACACTAATGAAAATGGAATTAGTAAAAATTAAAATTAAAGATGGTCAGCATAGTGGAGTGGTTAGCACATTCGCCTCTGAACCCCAGGTCTAAACACCGGTAGTGAGTTCGAACCCCAAAGAGGTGAGACATGTTTCACACTGATACTCTCATAGTGGAGTGAAGCGGCCGGATCCCCCGTCCTGTAATACTATGCTGTTGATCGGGACGTAAATAAATAAAAATAAAATAAGATTTTACTGTATTATTATAATTCGCTTAACCTAATATTCAATATAGACTATATTCAAGCATTCTTGTTGGTCATTGTCAGTAAACTGATAATTGTAATTTTGGACAAAATCAGCCAGAACCACACGATTTATCTAATCTATCTATCAATACGTTATATAATATGAAACAGATCATTGTTAGTAAGTGCTATAATTAACCTAAGCAGGCACTACACTATCCGCTTGATCAAAACAGCGCGTCAAGCTGATTGACACGGGCTTCAATCAGCCTTGGGGAGCATCAAGCATGCCATCAATCTTTTCATCAACACTCATTTGTAGCGGAGTTTTCGACTAGTGAACTGCTCCTCCTGGACTGTAATAAATCAGTATTGTGTAGATACCATGGTTCCGAATCAGCATTTGGGGTTTCTTATCTTGACAGTTGTTACTCTCAAGCGGAAAAAAAGAGCCAGAGGAAACGACGTTGGTCAAAGAAGGGGAACTTTCCACAACTCGGGACAATCTCGATATAAATCAATGAGGAGGCAAATAAATTCTCGATCGGCATTATTATCTACGATGTTCGAACCTTCGGAAACGAGTGGAAGGTCCTCCGTCGCTGGTGTCGAGCAGGTAACTGGCGGAATGCTTGATCAAAATTGCTCTAGACTATCAAGCGCTCCGTCAAGCCGCTTGAATCATTCAAACTTTCCATCAATCACCGTCAAGGCTTGACTCAAGCGTCAAACGGATTCCTAGACTATCAATCACGCTTGACGCGCTGTTTTGATCAAGCGGATTAATAGTGTAGCGCCTGCTTTATAACTCATCCCTACAATTTTTTTTTTTTTTTTTTTTTTTTTTTTTTTAAATGTGATAATTTTATCAGTCACGACCACTCTGATAAGGCTGCTTAGTTGTTTTTACTACAATTTATTATTATTATGTTTATCTAAGACATATAAGCGTGCCCGGGCCAGTCGCATCCGAGTCTTGGTATAGAGTGAGCTCCGGGTCCGTCTGGCTAAAATCAGCTATCGCTTTTCCTTTTCCTCGCTGTTCCTTCCTACTTTACCTACAACTCTACCTACAACACTTTTACTATCACAAAATCAGGTTTTTTTTTTTTAATATTTTACTTATTTCCATTGTTAACTAGCACAGCCAGTTAAACCTCGATAACAGTCCGCTGAAGGTCTGAAATAAGTCCTTCTGGTCATTGCATTATTTGTTAGTTGTATTAATGTAATAGATATCTTGTTTGCAGGTGTATTAAGTTTTAAAATCTATATTAGAATACTTAATATATAAGGTATATCAAGTAGTCCAATGCTTAATCTATATGTGGTTCATAGATGGGCCAATAAGGAGTAAAACAACACCTCCTTTAAAACATCATTAGTTACATTTCGACCCTCTCTAGTCAGAATTACTTAATCTATAGGTATTTCTGAAATTCCCGTGTAAACATGAAACATAGCTTTTGGTAAAAAACATTTAAAGCATGTATGAAACATAGTTTGTTATTTTATGTTTTAAAACACAGCTTTTAGTGAGCTAATGTATTTCTAAGAACACATGGTAAAAGAATTCTGGTAATCGGTACCCGCAATATTATCAGCAAAATCGCGAAATATATACAATAAAGCTACAACCTACACAGAAAAATACAATATTCACATCACTATTTGTTTTTTCTTCTGTTTTGTGTCCGGTAGAACGCCTGGGATATTAGGTGTATTTTTATTATTATTATTTTTTTTTTTTTTTTGTAGAAAGGCCCATCTCTTTGACACTTACTTACGATTGAGTAACCACCGCTGAATATTTTTAAAATGGTTGGGGGCTTTAGAAAAAACAGAGAGCCATTTTCTTTTAGGATGGTCCTCGAAAAGGAAATAATAACAAATAGAAAGTGAAATACAGGGACGGTTGTATAAAAATAAAAGAGAAGAAGCTGGTTGGCGACTAGCCTACCACGTTCAGGCGAGCTTAGTAAACACAACAAGTATGCTTAATGCTCAATTAATTTCTTCTATCAATTCGGCCAAGTTTCTTTTTAGTTTTTTTAAGCACTCCACACCTTTTTTTTTTATTTAAACAAAAACACTTTATTTTATACGATGGGACAAAATGAGAATCTCTTTTCCTTATAAATGTGTTTAATATATAGTTTATTCTTTTAATAATATTATTTTTATTACCAGTATGAAAGATAAAGAATTAAATTATTTATACTTAAGTTGGATAATAGTCATTTTAATATTAACTGTATCATAAGGTATAGAAGTGAAAAATAATCATAATAATAAACAACTTAAGTATAATAAACCCATTGTAGAACCATCATTTAAAAAACTCGATAAAAAGAAAAATCTCGAGGTGAAATAAGTAAAGCAATTTACACCATTTTATTTACTAGAATGAGGTGGTTTTTGGCTGTTTCTTTTACGTCCTGATCAACACTTGATTAGGTTATTACAGGACCGGGGATCTCGGTCACTTTACTCATCTACTCGATGTGATCATCAGAGTGAAACAGTCTAACCTCTCTGGCATTCCAACTTACCAGATTTGTAAGTGTTAATCTAAGTTTCAGGGGGTTAAATTGCAAATACGTTAACCACTCGGCTACGCCGGTACCCCTTTTGATGTTTTTTTAGGGTTTTGTAGATACTTCTCAAAACCCTTATACCGAGGGTGATGTGTCCGTCCGTCCGTCGCTCTTTGCTTCATAGGGCCCGAACCGTTTAAACGAAAGTACTGAAATTTGAAACACTGGTGCAACTTTTTGACCCAACCACAGGAAAAATATACAGAAGTTCATAATTAGATTTTCGCATGCGCAATTCGAAAAAATGTGGTAAACTAGAAAATTTATTTATTTTTTTTAATTTTTGAGTAGGGTATCAAATGAAAGCTGCTGAGAGAGTAAGAGTAAGACACAAATATATATATGCTTTTTTAAATGTTGCATTTCTTATTGGTTAAATAAATCACAATATACCCAAAAAAAAAAATTCCCCCCCCCCCCCAACGCTTTACACTAAAGCTCGGCTGGCGCTAACATTTTGAAATAATTCATGCTAATATCTTATTGTGGGGCGATGAAAATTCCGGGAGTTCATCCCAAATTTTCAAATATTGTTAATTTTGGGTGCGAAAAAGTGAAGTGCGCCCAAAATTTTATTTTTTTTAAATTTTGAGTTGGGTATCAAATGAAAGCTGCTGAAGAGTAGGATACAAATACATATATGCTTTTTTAAAATTTGCATTCCTTATAGGGGAAAAAAATCAAAATATTCCCCAAAAAAAATTCCCCCCCCCCCAACCACTATAGATCGGCTGGTGCTAAAATTTCGAAATAATTCATACTAATACCTTATAGTGGGGCGATGATATTTCCGGGAGTTCATTTTCAGGTTTTAAAAATTACCAATTTTGTGCGCGAAAATTTGGAGTTCGCCCAAAATTTTATTTTTTAAAAATTTTGAGTTGGGTATCAAATGAAAGCTGCTGAAGAGTAGGATACAAATATATATTTGCTTTTTTAATTTTTTAATTCTTTATTGGTTTTATAAGTCAAAATATACCCCCAAATAAATCCCCCCCCCCCCCCAAATTTTATATAATGGCTGGTCTTAAAATTTTGAAATGATTCATGGTTACATTGTATGGTTGGGCGATGAAAATTTCCTACAAAATGTAACTTATCTTGTCGTTAGTACCTATAAAAAACATTGTGACCTCCCGGGGGATCAAACCCGGGACCCTTAGGATCGAAGAAAAAAATCATAATTACATAACGGGTATGCTTAATCATCTACAAAACCCTTAAAAGTACTTCGACGCAAGTACTTCCCTGTGATTTTTTTTTTCTTATATTTTAGATCATTAAAGGGCAGATTAGCCACTTTACTCGTAAATTGGTTAATGCTATTATCATTACGGCCCACAGTGACAGTAAAATATACATTGTAAACACCTTATATAATTAATTTCCACATTTTTTCTTCCGAGCATCAGAATTGAAGGCCTCAGAAGGTATGTGATAGTTCTGAAGAACGAAAATGTTCCCTGATGTTTGAAACGGATTTCTGTTTTGGAACTTTTAAAATTGAAAGACAAAATTAATGTATAGCTTCCGTTTCCTTTGGTGAACACGGAAACAAAAAGGGGGAAGGAATTGAATAAATTAGACAATAATGGCTTGTAAAAGCATAATATAACCATGATAACATGTGGGCAAGTTATGTGCCACTCTAATTGGCAGACGAATTTTTAACAACAAAATTACCAATTTAGCAATATTTAATGGGCCATATTTAATGGGTCTATCAGTGGGCTACTTTCGACAAGCCATCCACATGTCTTAAAACTCATATAATTACTTCTAAAGATATAGGTGTACATAAATGTATGTTTGTGCGCATGTGAATAAGGAACAAATGGGCGTAGAAGGTTATAACTTATATGGGACTAATAATGGGCAAACTTGATCTACGATTTAAATTTCATTATAATCTAACGAGTAACTTTTAAGATATGTTGGTTTGCAAAAATTGTGGACGATCAGACAGATAAAGTCGAGACTAAAAATGTTCCCTGATGTCTGAAATGGATATCTCTCCAGGAAGTTTTGAAATCGGAGATATAAACATTTTCTTTCTTCAGAACGATCACATAGCTTCTGTTACCTTCGATAAGCTTGGAAACAAAAAAAATATATAGGTATATCTTTTTATGACTAGATTTTAATTTCTCAGAAGATTGAAAAAGTTATGTTTTCTCCCATTTTTTTTTTTTTTTTTTTTTTTTTTTTTTTTTTTTCGAGATTTCAACTGAATTATCCGTTTTTTGGTGTTTTTAAGACCTCCTGAGTGGTTTTCAGCATGACGTCTGTATGAGTGTATGTGTGTTATCAATCATAGTAGCGCCCAGAGTATTAATTTTACTTAGAGAGTTGAAACTTGGCTGAAAAATCAGTCCTTACTTCTGGTTGTGCCACCTGGAAAATCAACATTTTCCATGATTTTGAACCCAGTTTGCTGGGTTCAAAATAAGGAACTGATTTTTAGGAAGAAGTAAGGACTGATTTTTGAGTCAGCAAAATTTAAAAAATTAAATTGATATTTGGCATGAATGCCCCTCTCTGTATGGCAAACAAATTCACTAAATTTAATTTTGATATTGACCGCCATTTTGAAGTTATCGATTTTTTAATTTTGAAACTTTGACGGTTAATAATACCGAAAGTATAGATAGGTTTTTACGTATAGCATAACGTTAGAACCGGTAAAAAAATAAGGAACAAATTAAAAAAAAAAAAAAACGATGAAATTTCATTAATTAGTTAAAAAGTTATAAGTGAACATAATTATTAATTAGTGCGATACTTTAGTTAAACGTCAAAGTGTGTTTACATCTGTCAAAATAAAATAAAATAAATAAAAATAATGTATGCAAATTTTTTTTGAAAAATGATAAATAATCATTAGATAGTTCAAAACGGACATCCATCTAAGTACTGACCACGTCCAATGATGCTTTCTACTTTAGGCCACTTTAGCGGCCTCCGATGTGACGAAAAGTTCACCCGATTTTTTTGTTTTTATTTTCGTTTTTGTTTAAGGATTAGCGTTTATTTAAGAAATAATTTCCTAGTAGATAGTTATGAAAACTGGAATAAATTTACTTATAGTCCTAAAATTTTGTATTATTTAATGCGTTTATTTTGCTTTAATTCTTAGTTAAGACCCCTCTCTAATAGTTAGAGGTGATCTCTAACCACCTCTAATACTTTACTCTTATTAAAAAAATAAAAAATTATATTAATAAAAAATAAATAAAAAATACGCCTTATAAATTGATTTTAATTTTTCACAAATTTATCATCCTTATTAAAATTTACTTTGAGTCATCCCATTTGCAATACAAAATAAATAAATAAATAAAGAAGTATAGAAACACTACCAGTAAAATATGAGAAATACATATTTCTCCATAGACATAGTCTCCATACAAGAAATAAAATACCAGTAAACGAATAAAGTATTATTTTAATGTTATGCTTGCTTTTCTTCCTCGTATATGTCATCTCATATCCCTAAAACTTCAATTTCTTCCCCCTTGCGTAGAGGATTTCCCTTTATCCAATTGGTAAGCATTAGAAGGTCGAGTGCTCCCATGTTTATTGTTTAAAAACATTCCCTCGATGTTTCTCGAGCAATATGTTGAGCAATATATATATATATATATATATATATATATATATATATATATATATATATATATATGTTTATCTTTACTTTTGTGTACGGTAGAATGCCCCGATATTAGGTTTTTTTTTAATATTTTTTTCTTTTCCAGGTCCCATCTCTTTGACATTTACAATCAATTTAGCAACCACTGTCAAATATTTATTGAAATAAAAAAAATATGTAACATGCGTCTTGTATTATTCTGAAGTTATATAGTACAATAATATATCTTAAGTATATAGGAATAAAATAGTACATTACACGTCTTGTGCGGAAAAGTAGCATTTTGCATGCGAGTGTGGAGTTTGCATTCGAGCGACAGTGAGGGTAGTAAAACCACATGATCAAAGCTTATATAGTCAACTCATTATAATTTAATTATTTTATTTATTGCCACAACTTAAAAATCTTCTTTACTTTTACACATTCAATTGTAACTTTGATCCCATGAGATTGTCCTAAATTGTGATCACAACTCAATAAAATTCTCATTGAGGTTTAGAATATTCAATTCAACCTTATTCAGTATTAACTTTGATCACTTGAGATTGTCCTAAACTGTGATCACAACTCAATCAAATTCTCCTTGAGGTTTAGAACATTCAATTCAACCTTATTCAGTATTAACTTTGATCACTTGAGATTGTCCTAAACTGTGATCACAACTCAATCAAATTCTCCTTGAGGTTTAGAACATTCAATTCAACCTTATTCAGTATTAACTTTGATCACTTGAGATTATCCGAAACTGTTTTCAGTATTAACTTTGATCACTTGAGATTGTCCTAAACTGTGATCACAACTCAATCAAATTCTCCTTGAGGTTTAGAACATTCAATTCAACCTTATTCAGTATTAACTTTGATCACTTGAGATTGTCCTAAACTGTGATCACAACTCAATCAAATTCTCCTTGAGGTTTAGAACATTCAATTCAACCTTATTCAGTATTAACTTTGATCACTTGAGATTATCCGAAACTGTTTTCAGTATTAACTTTGATCACTTGAGATTGTCCTAAACTGTGATCACAACTCAATCAAATTCTCCTTGAGGTTTAGAACATTCAATTCAACCTTATTCAGTATTAACTTTGATCACTTGAGATTGTCCTAAACTGTGATCACAACTCAATCAAATTCTCCTTGAGGTTTAGAACATTCAATTCAACCTTATTCAGTATTAACTTTGATCACTTTAGATAATCCTATAGTTATGACTTAATATAATTATCTTTGAGTTTTACATTATTTAACTTTATTCAGTATTTACTTTGATCACTTGAGATTGTCCTAAACATTTGTCACAACTCAATCTAATTCTCCTTGCGTTTTACAAAACATAATACAACCTGATTTCATAAAATATTGAACATATTTTTGTTATTTATAACATTTTTACTTATTTTCTTTATCCTTTTTAGTTCACGTTCTTAATACTTATAAAGGATATTATAATTTATAAAGAATAGCCTCTAATCTTCACTTTATAACCAAAACCATGATACTTTTATCTAATCCATTTTTCAGAACTTTTATTGACATTTCGTCCCAACGTAATTAATTTCTTTTTCCCTATAATTTTATCTAAATGATTCATTCCTCTTTATTACAACGTTATTCAAACATCTCAGCCTTATTATCACTATTTAATCTTAAATAGACAAACCTCTTCTTTTATTTTTTTATTATTATATAGAACCATTTCTCGCTCTCTCTCTCTTTATCCCTCATAATTCGTTTCATTTTTTATCACCTCTTTGTTGCAAGATTATCTACATAATATATCTTGGATCTCTATCCAAAACATTAAATCTCTTCTTGTTTCTTTCAGTTTGTACTTTGTCAGCTTCTCTCTCTTTCACCTCTTTATCCGACCTGATTCAGCTACTCGTTCTTACCTCTTTGATCCGAATCTATTTTGAATTTTTTTTTTTTTTTTTTTTTTTTTTGAGGAAACCCTGGGACATTTTTTTTTTTATATATATATATTTTTAGAATTGTTGTTTGATAATAATGCAAATTTCCCATGAGATGAGACGGGGAAAATATAGAGAAAAGTGGTCCGCCTTTCCATTAGTACCATCTTCCAAGACCTGATATTACACTTTATTTATTCTTTGTATATCTATATATGTATTTATATAAATATACTTTTTTGTCCACGATTTTCTTTATTGAGATTCTACAAAGCCCAGCAACTGACACATCCCTTTAAAGTTTTTTTTCTTCTTAAATTCATTTTGGGGGGTTGTTAGAAGGCGGGCCCCTATCCCTGGGATTTAGTGAAATCTTTTCATCTACCCCCCTTCCCTTCTCTTTCTCCTTCCTTTCGTATTTAGAAAACGAAATTTCGATAAAAACCTCTTGTTCAAGGTCTCCCTTTTTCTACTTTTTTCCATTAATTCTTTTATTCTTTGTTTTAGCGAATTTCTTTTTAGATATCCCGTATTTAAAGCCTCTCAGGCGGCGAGGGAGGGACTCGATTTTAGGGGTCCCTGAACACAAAAAGAGTATCTTAATATATATCTTAACGGAAGTACCTTCTTTTTCTTATTCAAGGAACTCCATGAGGTTTATATATATATATATATATATATATATAAATATATATATATATATATAAATATATATATATATATATAAATATATATATATATATATATATATATATATATATATATATATAGGGTGGTTATGGTGGATATATAGGGTGGTTCGAAAAATATCAAACTTTTTTTTCCGAGTTGCTATAGGGCGAAAAAGTTGCTTCTGGTGTCAAATATAAAGAAAAAAGTGTTTTTGATTTTTTAAAACAAAATTTTCCGATCGCGCATAGCCTTTAAAGTTTTGAAAAAATTAAAAATTTCACAATTTTTCGGATTTTTTAAAAAATATACCCCATATAATATTTTTAAGTGCTATACTCAAAAACCCTTTCTACAAATAGATGTTATTAAGAAAACAAAAAAATATTTGCAGTCTAACAACACTTTCCGATCGCGCATGCGTACTGCAAATATCAGTAAAAACTGTATTTTCGTCTTATTTTCGTTCGAGGCTTGTAATTGTGTGAAGTGATTTTTTCATAAAAAGTTCATTTATACACGTTTATGTTTCTATTTTATCTACTGTAAGATTATATAAAATGGTTAAAATGTGCAGCTCCTCGCCCGTTTTGACGGTGACTAACTAACCATGAAGAGTGTGTTTTTACGGATATATATATATATATATATATATATATATATATATATATATATATATATATATATAAAAGGATATAACATATCTAATGTGAATCGTAGTATAGGTTAATTGTTAACATTACACTGACTCCTAATACATATATTTAAAGTCAACAATCATAACAAATTACTCATTTCTAACATCATAATTATGCTAATTTGGTTATATGAAATTAGATTCTAAGGTTCCATCTCCTACCGTATCCGATCCCTTCAGTCAAAAATGTAAAAAGAAAAATCACTTAAGCATATACATACTCACTTACTCTCTCCATGGTCCTAAAGGCTGAGACGGATCTTGGCTTCTCGAGTTAATAATGTCTCCCGTCTTTCTCTGTCTTGTGCCATCTGTCTCCAACCTTGGGCTCCTAGGATTCTCAAGTCCTTTCCCATCTCGTCTTTCCATCTACTCCTTGCTCTGCCAATCATCCTTTATCCGTCTACGTTTTCCTTCCATATCCTTTGCACTGATATTCCTCCACCCATTTTCTTTCGACATGTCCAGCCTACCTTATCCATTCTGCCTTCACAAATCTCACTGTATCTTAGTCAAAATCAGCTCTATCTCCCGGTTCCTACTATTTCTCCAGGTGTTGTCCTTAAAACAGTGCAATATATTCTCCTTTTTACTCTTCTCTTGAAGACCCTAAATTTTTAAATTTTTTAATCAAAATCGTTGGAACCGTTTTCGAAAAATAAGAGTTTTTGGGTGGTAGCGCCCCCAAATTTGGAGCTAACATTCATTTCTCTATTTCGTCTCGGGGTATGATTTTTCTGAACATGTTGCCAAATTTGGTCAAAATCGGCCCAGTAGTTTAGGCACTACACTGCGCAGACGTCAGACAATAGACAGACATTTGAGAAAAAAAAACAACACTTTTTTGGATTCAGAGGATTTTGAGGTATATAATAATCCATCAAAATTTCATAATCGAATTTTCGCACCATCGCAATACTTTCTCTTTATATGAGGAAGTAAAAAAGCATTTAAAACCAATCAATTTTTCATTTATTTAATCTTTCCTAAGGGGTAAATAGATTACTCATTTTTATAACAACATTTTTAATAAATTATAGATAAAAAAAAGAGGATTGCATTTATTTATATTATATATAAAATGGATTATTTTTTATGTTTTTTTTTTTTTTTTTTTTTAGATAATATTCCTTCTATATAAAGTTTTAATATATTTCTATATAATTTTAGTTTATATATATATATATATATATATATATATATATATATATATATATATATATATATATATATAAATTAACGAATCATGGCTTGTGATAAATATTACATACAAGATATTAAGTTTGTATGCATGAAACAGATATTTAATTAAAGTTCATTATTTTAGAAAATCAATTATAATATAACGCCATTAGTGAAACTTATAATTGCTTTTGAATGATTTAACAGAATTTTATTTAGATAAAGAAAAGCTGCTTTACATACTTCAAAGGCGGCAATGTAAACAATTTCTGTAGCTGAATTCAAAGGAACAGTGATTAATTTTAGCTTTTCAATAATTAGCTTTAAATGAAAACTGACTTTGTTTAATTTTTTTTATTATCTTTGATAAAAAATCTTCCTTCAATGATAGATTCCAATCTATAATCAGTAATTATATATCAATACTTACTTAATTCAGCAATATCTTAATTTATTTTTTATTTTTTTTTAAAATTATTTTATTCTTAGTATATGCGTAGTATTTATGTAGATAACGTATATTGATGGCGTAAAAAATGGTTTTAGAATAGTGTGCATTTTCTAGGGTCCGTAGGCAAAACCAAGGACCCTTATATTTTCCTGCGTGTGTCTGTCCGTCCGTCCTGTCGCGTGCTCTCACGGCTACACCTTTCGTCCGATCACTTTGAAATTTGGCATGTATGTGTCTTGTACCTACCCACATATTTTAAAAATATAGGGACTAAAAAGAAATATTTTTCAAAAAAAAATAGGGTAAACAAACCTAAGAGTTACATTTTTTTTATTTTTTTTCGACACCGTGTGGGGTATCATTTGAAATGGTACGTCGAGCTGATTACAATAATATATAATTCTTTGGTTATAACTTTGATAGGGCGAGTGTAGGCAAGTTTTAAGTGGGTGTGAAACGTGCCCCCCCCCCCCCCCTCTATCTCGCTTATGTGAAGTGCAAAAAATCTGAAAAAATTCCTGAACATTCTTCGACCAAAAGTAAAGATACATTTTGGAAATTTCGAAAAAAATATTTTATTTTTTATTGACAAAATACGTTTTTTATAACTTTGGTCTTTTCGATGTATTTATATGGTTGTAGTCAAAAAAATACTTTATCAGAAGTTTGTTTATGTGTTTTAATAATATCAGACCCATAGGATAGTTCAAAGTAAGCTTTTTAGCATTTTAAAATAGGGTACTACTTAAACTATACAGTGTGGCCTACGGACCCTCGCTGTGTGCTGACTAGCACACACTTGACCTGTTTATTTTTAAATTATTTTATTCTTAGTATATGCGTAGTATTTATGTAGATAACGTATATTGATGGCGTAAAAAATGGTTTTAGAATAGTGTGCATTTTTTTTACATTTCTTTAGAAAAAATTTACATATATTGTTTTCTATTTTAGCCAGAAACAAAAACCAACCAAGTAGCACAACTGATCCAGGGATAACATACAATTTCTAAATCTATAAAATCAATCTCAGAATTCAGATAGAGGTCAAGCATTACGTATTTACGAGTATAGTGTATATTCCGTAGCTGATAATACCTATGACTATTGTCACAACTCTTTATTATATTAAAAATTTACATTTTAAGCATCCAGAATATGTCCCAAAATTGTCCATAGCATATCCTAATGGATATGCTATGGACACTTGGTCCATTGCCACATCCTGTTGAGGGAAGAATTTTTGCTTCTGGATGCCTTTTAGCTGACCTGATGTCCACCCTTCTAACGTCCATGGGACTTCCATAGCATATCCTGTATGGCTTATGGACCAAGTGACTAGTCCTATGGATTTCCTAGGGACAACGTCGTGCTACATAGGAAGCACTATTTTAAAAGAGCATAAAAATTCCTTTAAACTGATATGTACACTTACTCCAATATCTCTATTTAACAAGGAGTTACAAGCTATAAAATATTTTTTATTTAAATGTGGTCACAATTTTTATCCTCCATAACTACCTTATTCGTATACTCAAGTTATGTGTTAGATAAGCTTAAAATTACCTGTTTTCATTAGCTTTAATTTGATGCAACATATGGCGTATTGACATAAGCATTAAGACCATACTGCTAAATATAAATGTAAAAGTTGCTTGAAACATAGGAAAACACATTTTTATATCCAAAAATTGAGTTTTCAAAGAGTATTCTCGATGTTTTCAACGACTTTTATACTTATGTATTTTTAATAGACTTGTGTATTTATTTTGTAGCAGTAGTGCCTCAATG
This sequence comes from Gerris lacustris, assembly GCA_951217055.1. Lineage (NCBI taxonomy): Eukaryota > Metazoa > Arthropoda > Insecta > Hemiptera > Gerridae > Gerris > Gerris lacustris. The sequence continues at coordinate 4,936,045 of OX578285.1, forward strand.
CTTAAGTGAAGTATGGCATATGCTATACCAAATTAAAGCTAATGAAATAGGCTAGTTTTTAAGCTTATCTAACGAATACGTTGATTATAACAATAAGGTAGTTATGGAGGACCAAGATTGACCATAATCTTGATTTCTAAGCTTTTAACTCCTAGTTAAATAGATCTGCAGGAGTAAGTGTATAGATCATTTTAAATGAAAGTTTGTGAACTTTAAAAAAGTACTTAGTTTATGGTTCTGGCTTCAGTAGAAAAACATTAACGTACATTTTTCTTGAGAAAAAAATGGTGATGTTTTTGAAAAATTTAAAAGTGGTTATTACTGCTAAATGAGTAAAAATCGAGGTATTGTTTATAGGGTCTTTTTTGTTCCATTTAGGGTGCCCTATCTAACTTTTAATTTTGTTACGTTAAAAATTAATCACCTTGTATTTAGGGCATAGTTATCGGCTTGTATTTTTATACAAATAACAAGAACTGATGGAGAAAGTTTTAAATATACCTTGTATTTCTGTAATATATTATTTACTCAACAGTATATACAGATTGACCCAGTTTTAATGGGACAAAAAAGAAATCCTGATTCTATGGCCCAAGATGAACACAAAAAAGGTATATGTGCCTTATGCAATTCTCAATAGTTTTCGAGATATTTCGATGTATCGATTTTTTCGAAGCATTGTTGTTTTCTCAAATAAAATGCGTAATAACTCGAAAAAATATAGAGTTATAGAGTTGCGGTTTTCTCCATTAGAAGAAGCATTCAATTTCCATTAAAATTACTTACAAGATTACCCACGTATTACATTTAAATAGGAACTTACACTCACTTATTATGTAAAATTAGAGAAGTGTAAAAAATTGAGAGATATTTAAATCCACCATAACTTTGTTAATACTATAGTTACCATTTAAGTATGAAGAGCTTAGAAACTGGTCCATTTCATTACCTTTAAAACTATGTAAAATAATCTATACTCTATTTGAACTTTCACTTGAGTATGCTTAAAAACTTCAATAAGGTAGCTAAAATTTGCTGTCCAAATATAAACAAAAAAAACTTCTTAAAATAAATATAAAGCAAAGTAATACTATAAAATGTTTTGTTTATATTTGGACTGCAGATCTTAGCTACCTTGTTATTCAGTGAAAGTTTAAACTGGGCCGGTTATTAGGGTCCGTAGGCAAAACCAAGGACCCTTATATTTTCCTGCGTGTGTCTGTCCGTCCGTCCTCTCGCGTGCTCTCACGGCTACACCTTTCGTCCGATCACTATGAAATTTGGCATGTATGTGTCTTGTACCTGCCCACATATTTTAAAAATATAGCGACTTAAAAAAAATATTTACACCGTGAGGGGTATCATATGAAAGGGTACGTCGAGCTGATTATAATTCTTATTTTATAACTTTGATAGGGCGAGCGTAGGCAAGTTTGAAGTGAGTGTGAAACGTGCCCCCCCCCCCCTCTATCTCGCTTATGTGAAGTGCAAAAAATCTGAAAAAAATTCCTTAGCATTCTTTGACCAAAAGTAAACATACCGCTTTTTGGAAATTTCGAAAAAAATATTATTTTATTTTTTATTGACAAAATACGTTTTTTTTTATAATTATAGTCTTTTCGATGTATTTATATGGTTGTAGTCCGGTTCAGTAGCATAGGATAGTTCAAAGTAAGCTTTTTAGCATTTTAAAAAACACCATCAATAGGGTACTACTTAAACTATACAGTGGCCTACGGACCCTCGCTGTGTGCTGACTAGCACACACTTGGCCTGTTTATTTTTTAATTTACCTTGCTCTACGGCCCTGGCCGGTGCTTCTTGTATTTTATCTCATATATAATGTATGTTACTGTTGCCCTAATGATGAAAACATTAAATAGTTTTCAAAACGTCGACTTTATGCAATTGTGTTGTTTTTAGGGGTTCGAGGTCATCCTATAAACCCTTATGCTTTTGATAGTTCGTCCGTCCGACTATATCTCCCGACCTACTGTAGCTAGAGATTTGAAATTTGGTATACAATTTAAACTTTTTTGTCCAAAAACAGAAAAACTATTGCCGACTTAAACACTCAAAATTTCTGCGATCAGCGATCAATTGCGAATTGATCACAATATTTTATATTTTTTTGTAATTTTTAAGTTGGGTATCATTTTATTGGTATTAAAATTTGGACTACAAATATATATTGTGTTTCCAAAATGGCGGCCATTTTACCCCCGAAAAAATTAAAACAAAACGTAAAAAAATGTCCCCCCCCCCCGCTACCCTATTTGGAAAGGTCCTAAAAATATACATGTCTTTGGTCCAATGATATTTCCGAGAGTTGATGTAGAAAAGGCAAATTTCAGAATTTTTAGGTCGCCGTAACTATGGAGACCCAAAATTTTTATTTTTTTGAAAATTTGAAGTTGGGTATAATTTTAGAGGTATTGAAATTTTGTTCACAAATGTATAGCGCGTTTCCAAAATGGCGGCCATTAACCCCTAAATGAACCAAATAAGTGCATACCTAAGACACTAAAGGATAATAATATGCACACCTTGCTTCTCAAAATTGAAATTTTTAACACATATTTTAGTTTAAAATTAAAAAAAAAATAATCTACAATTTATCAAGTTACTTGACGGCATTTTCTTTTACACCTAACCGTCTCCCTCAGTTTGTAGAACAAGTCTTACATATATATATATATATATATATATATATATATATATATATATATATATATATATATATATATATATATATATGTGTGTGTGTGTGTGTGTGTGAGTGTATAAATTTAAATGCAGCAGATTATCATTTCTTCTAGAACATTTAAAACAATCCATATCATTTTTGCTTTAGATTTAATAAATATGTTTAAAAATCTCTAATATAAGGTATATTTGAATCTTTTTAAACATTTCTCTTCACCAAGATTATTCATTCAGAGAAAAAAGAAATAAAATAAAAAAATTAATAAATAAAAAAATGCGGAGGGGGAGGGGGGTGCATGGGGGGGGGGGCACAGTTGAAGAGTGTAAAACGGCTGAAATGTATCATTTTGTTTCTGGCTCGGATTCAAACGGTCACTCCATCTGTCCTTAACCGAGCAAGATAAGGACGAAAACCCTGGTGCCCCCTACAGTGAAACAAGCCAAAAAACCACACGCCCTGAAAACTTTTATAAAATTTCTACCTTTGTGTTTTTATCCTCTCTCGTACTTGCTTCCTCTGTTTATTTATGTCCAGCTTTGACAGCACCTCACGACTTTTTAGCCCAAAATAAACTTCCACAGAACGGGAAAAAAGGATGAATAAATAAACGGAAATCATTCTTTTTTTTCTTTAATATAATCCTGGAAAAGTATTAAGGTAAACATGTACACAACACGCAATCCCGAAACGAATGCTTCATACTTTATATATATCTATACATACTAATACAGGTGCCCATCTAAAATACATCCTCGTCCAGAATGCCTAGCTCTTAAGTTTATCACGTCTCCTCTTCATCCCCTCCCCCTTATATTTTTATACATCATCAATTATAACCAGCTTAAACCTAGATTGATATGTATGTATGTATTTCATATTTTATTTTCAACATTATGTTACTTGTCTTCTCAGTGTCATCTCTATGTGTTGCAATGAACTGACACATAACAAGTTTTTATATCACAGCGATACATTTTCTTCTAACTTAATACAACTTACTACTAACATAATATTAAAATATTTTCACTTCCCTCAATAATTTTTTTTTTTTAGTGTAATATCGCATAATTTGTCTATTAAGAAGGGAAAATCTATTTTGTGCTTTCTTACTTCTCCGTGTATTATTTGAATCGCCTAGTGTTACGTAAATCTATTAAGAATCAATATAATATCGCATATTATCTACCAAGTAGTGAATACCTATAAGTGTGATTAAGTGCTCTTCTTTCTTCTCGATAGGTGGCATAACTCACCTAGTATTACATAAATGCATTAAGAATCAATATAATATCGCATATTATCTACCAAGAAGTGAATACCTATAAGTGTGATTAAGTGCTCTTCTTTCTTCTCGATAGGTGGCATAACTCACCTGGTATTACATAAATGTATTAACAAGCAATGCAATTGTATTAGAAGCGGATATAGCTGAGAGATTTTTATACCGGCGCGGCGTGAAAGTAGGAGACTAATGAAAAGGCTCAATGAATTTACCGGAAGCCATACCGTATGTTTTACTGTGTTGACATAGCGAGTTCTTTCCAACCAGTTGCAGCTTTTTACAGTTTTATTCTCTCTCGAGGTATGTTTACTCCCTACGTGTACTACTGACGTTACACCATGTGTGGATACGTATATTTGTGTGTGTATGCGATGTCATAAAAAAAAGTGGAAATATCCTGAAGCAAATATTACAGTGTAGAGATTCTAGTTGAACGAGAAGCAAACAGCCGGTGCGAGGGAGGCTGCGAAAGACAATATACACGGTATCGATAAGAGCGGGACGAGGTTGGGGAAACTGACGAGATCTCGGAGTAAGGCTTCAAGACAAAGCTAGGAAACGACGTCAGACGACTAACACACGTGGCTGAGCTTGCTGCGAGCTGCTATGATGTCTTGAGCTTGCCGCGTCACACTCAAACACATGCTATAAACCTCGCTTACTTGACGGGCGCCCTAGGGCTATAATCGCCGTATTGCGCACTAAACTCGGCTTCACCACTCCACCCAAACCGAGCACTAAGGTGGGGAAACATTTGGTAATACATTCGAAACATGCGGTTCCAAGTTGAAGTCTGTTGCCTTCTTGGTCTATATGGAAGAAACAAGTTTAAAGCGCTCATTTCCACCCTCTATCTTCAACTTGCTTCAGTCACTATTAAATTCATTAACAGTTACCATCTTGTTTGATTGACTATAATTGCAATAAACCGTTCACCCGACTTAATAACAAGGAATAGAATTTATAAACAGCAAACATAATTCGGGTATTATTAATCGGTGATGGGCCTAATTGTACAGCACTTATTATCATTTATATAATCGAGTAGTGTCCCGACGACGGCGCACCTCGAAATGATTTGTTATTGCTAAGCTGAGGCAACCACAATAATTTCATTAAAAAAAAAAAAAAAAAAAAAATTGAACGAAAAAAAATCGAACGAAAAAAAAAAAAACGAAATTGACTTTCCGATGTTAGCGGATGTAGCTGAAAAAAACACAAACACTGACAAATAAAACACAGTGAGATAGTTTGTGCTTACGTTTAACTTCATTTATCAGCATCATCAGAGCAAGAAACAAACTATAAAATAAAAATAATACAAAAAGGTTAAGGTTTACTTAACCTTACACACATACATTATTAAGAATTCAATGATGAAAAAACTTAGGTACATTATATGAAAAACATGGACGCAAATATATAATGAAAATAATAAAAAACATATATTGTTCTAGAAATTAATAATTAAATTTGTATAACTGTTGCTGAGATTGTTGGTGCCAGTTCTGAAATTTATGGTACTTTTCAATCAAGTTTGCGTTATAGACCAAGGTCTAATTTATTTGTTTTTAAACCGTATGTTCGTAATACTGACACTTTTGCTGAATCTAGAGAAAGTGTACGTGTACATCCATTTCCTTTAAAATTCCTTTCCATTTTTGAAACGTTCCCAAAAAGCTCCCCAACATCTCAACCAAGAACGACATCTTGATTTCCGGTCTTCTAAAAGTAGATAGCGCGACGTTAATGACCCGCGCTGTTTTCCGAATTTGAGGGCAGGAACTCTAGTTTAAAGAATGAAATGTTCAAGGTTCTTCACATTTACGTGATTAACATCCGTATGCGATGAAACCAACAAATACCTCGTTGTGGAACGCCGACCTTTTTATTAATTTATTATAATTCCATTTTGGCTTGAGCTCAAACGATATAATTGGAAGTAACGTTTCTACTGCTTGTGGTAACTTTTCTGCTTACCTGAAGATGTTCTTTTGAATGCATTTCTACTTCGGGGTCACTACTAAAGAGACGCAAAACTATCTTTATATTTGAAAACATAACTTTATTTTATTACATCAAAGCAACAACTCGAAGAAATAAATCAATATACGTGAAAACGTTGACAAGGAGCTGTCACTTCAGACATACCAAGAAAACATAGCTTCACTTTTCTTTTCATCTACACATGACAGGTTTGGAATCGTGTGAAAAACGTCGAGCATATGTTTGTTTTTACATTGTTGCCGTCACCAGAAATCCCTCATTTTTTCCTGTTTCTTCTACGCCTTATAAAAAATCTCCAAGGGATAGGAAGGATATGGGTAAGTTTCAGGGAACGATCTGAGAAAGCCTTGGGTACCGACGTCTAAATCCTTAAGGATTAAGGGTAGACTTGAGAATCCTTAGCTTGAAAAAACATCGACGGTGTTTTCTTCCAACAAGTCTCTGTCGAGTCCTATGCCTGTGTGATTTTGTTTATTTTTCATAATATTTGCTTTTTATCGAGTATCCATTTTCACGTCCTTGTTGGAGAAGTTAAAAGACGCTGTAGAAGAGAGTTAGTGGCACATTCTACTCACCAACTATTTCGGAACTAATTGAATTGGAGATACAAGGAGATATTAACGGTTGGTTGCCCTAGCCCTCGTGTTACCACGCTGGCGCTCCTATAACTCATACATTCCAAATATTCAATTTATCATCGTATATAATATGTATAATGTCTTATTCAGAATATCATTTGCATGTTAATGGTATCATTTAATTATACTTGGAATTAATTCATTAAAATAGCCGAGAGAAGATCGATACGTTGTGAAATAGTCGGGCCGGGTATAATGGTTCGGAAAGATAGACTGACGGTGAAAGCACGTTAATACCATGGACCTTATTACGCTACGTATTCATAAATCACCATTATCCACAGCTAATGGATGTGCATCGGGGATTGCAGGTCAGAATGTCGTCATCTCTTACACTTTATTCATTTAGTTTAGTACTTTTATACTTAAATGTAATCCTTATCATTACACTAATCAGTTTCTTTAAAGCAAAATGTTTCGTAGTCTAAGGGTTTTAACATTGATACCATTTTTCAGGGTTTCGTTGGTAAACCAAAAAAAATAAACCCTTATTGTTTCGTTCCTGTGTCTGTCTGTCTGTCACTCTGTACGGTTCCAATAACACGTGGAAATATTTTAATTTTCTGCTATTACTAGAAATATGCAAAATGTGCCGTCGCTGGCTCATAAAAATAATCAATATTATATATATATATATATATATATATATATATATATATATATATATATATATATATATATATATATATATAATATTAATCACTATAATAATAACTCATACATAAGAATAGCAATTTGATCTGATTTCCTTGGAATCCAATATGGGATAATTATGTCATGCGAAAAAATATATATATTTTTTAATTTTGAGTGGGGTATCAAATGAAAGGTATTAAAGAGTAGATTACAAAAATATATAACACTTGTGTAAATTGTTTACTTTTCCACTACATTTCGTCAAAAAGCATCAACATGTTGCGTCCCCCCCCCCCTTCTCTTATTCTAACTAATTTCATGTTCACAATTCCAACGAAACCCTTCTTATGTGAGGCTTCACGCACAACCATTTTATTTAACGCTGCGCTGCTGACGTATACAGGTTACTGCGTAATTGGTTTAACTTTCCAGGGCTAAGATAAGGGGAAAAGCAACTTTTTGGAATCACTAACAAAGACTTATTAGTTCATTAAAACTTAATAATTTTGAAAGCGACAACATACCTCTCGATAGTTTAATGTGTGTTTTGATGATATCTCGTACTTTCAGGACTCCAATCTCTCTTCTGTTTTCCAATTTTGTCGCTTGTTAATAAACTATTAGAAAATTATTATGGGACCCTAAAGTCGAAATTGCATTCCTCGATCGATTCACTAATAAACTACGAAGCACTTGAGTATCTGTGTCGACTTTAATTCACTCGGTTCACGGTCGAATCGATTGTTCTCCTGACATAACAAGGCACTTGGGAAGGTGAAAAGCCTCCATTCTACGAGTTTACCTTGTCTCGTCTTCATGCCCAAAGTGAATTATCAAGCTCCTAGTTAGATTTAGTCGGAAACAAGTGCAAACTTTGAAGTGGTAGAAAGGTGACTGGAGGACGGCAAAGGATAGGGGAGTAAGGGAGTGGAACCCGAGATCCGACGAGCCGCTATAAATAATTAACCCCATGCTCCTTGCCCTGACCTCCATACCTCGTAAACCTAATCCTCTTTTTACCTTCCTCCACTCTCAATATTTCATGAACTTTTCTTAAATGTGATGGCGGGATTGCATTATTCAAATTGGTTGTGGAACTGACGAGTCTCATCCCGACGACCTTATCCCTAAATACCAAAATAACAACAATTTTTCATAACTCTTTTATTGCCTTAACGGTGCGAAACAAGATATTTGTAAAAATTTCAACCTTAATACAGCTAATTCAATACAATTAGCTTTCCTTTTAAGAGATTCATCTAAAATTTCCTTCGAGAGCGCTAATATAAATCGCAATATCCTGCTGTATTTCCTATCTTCTTGAAAATGGAGCTCTCGTTAAATTCTTTAAGGTTTTGTTTTTGGTGTTTTGATTTCAGTTTGATCTAGTTTTTTGCTGTTTGTATGTATACTTAAATGAATAAATAAAATTAATAAGAGTACCAGAGTGAGATGGGTTAAAAAGAAGAAAATCACTCTTAACTTAGTAAAGTTAATAGTGTCGATTGAGATGTTTTGGTATTTATTCATAATGAAGTAAACTGGTAAAGGTACTTTTATTGATCAGTATGTGCATTGCCAAAAAATAAATAACATGTATAACAATATTTAAGAGTTACGCTTACATATTTTTATGTATGGTAATTTTTGTTTTGCCATTATAATGATCAATCGAACTTGTAATTGTGTTTTTTTTTTTTTTTAACTACCTCCACCAGTTTACTTACATTCTAAACTTAGTGTTTTTTTAACTACCTCCACCAGTTTACTTACATTCTAAACTTAGTGTTTTTTTAACTACCTCCACCAGTTTACTTACATTCTAAAATTAGTGTTTTTTTAACTACCTCCACCAGTTTACTTACATTCTAAACTTAGTGTTTTTTTAACTACCTCCACCAGTTTACTTACATTCTAAACTTAGTGTTTTTTTAACTACCTCCACCAGTTTACTTACATTCTAAACTTAGTGTTTTTTTAACTACCTCCACCAGTTTACTTACATTCTAAACTTAGTGTTTTTTTAACTACCTCCACCAGTTTACTTACATTCTAAACTTAGTGTTTTTTTAACTACCTCCACCAGTTTACTTACATTCTAAACTTAGTGTTTTTTTAACTACCTCCACCAGTTTACTTACATTCTAAACTTAGTGTTTTTTGTGGCTCCTCACAGCGTTTATTTATTTAAGTTTTCTGTGATTCCCCCTTATTTTGCAAGGAGAGTACGTGAAGGTTGTAAATAGGTTGGACGATCCGAGGTCTCGACTAAATCACGTGATATATCTTTTTTATAAAAGATTTTTTTAAAACATTTAAAATGATAGATAAATGCTATGTTGCTGCCTATTCCGAGAGTTTACCTCCTTTTAAAATGAAGTTGCTGCGTCTGCTCGACACTAATCGTCGAAACATCCCTTTTGACAAGGAAACTCTTTGTCGAGGGTGTTTAAAACGTTTGAGGACACGGACGGATAGACACGGCCAGTTAAGGTAGGAGAAAGAAAAACACAAGTGTTTTCATTTCGGGCTTTTATCTTACGAAAGGGAATGGAAGCCCTAAACGCAAGTGATTAAATAGAACTGGATGCGAACCTAGAACCTGAGAAATTACAATTTCGTCGCTATTCCCTTCCCACCCTGCTTTTTTCCCCGAGTCCCGTTTAATTACTTCAAGTTTGTTTTTCATTGGGTCAAACTGTAACCTTTTGCAATAATTTTCAAGCCCGTGGGTTTTATTAAAAGTATTTTCACGGAGGGTTCTGCGTAGCTATTTCTCCACCCGGTAGATATTTAAGCTTTAATTAAGCACAGAGGTTTTTAAAACTATGTAGCCGGAATAGGAGAATAAACCTCCCGATATAATGATTTAATACTCCGGAATCCCTTTTTTTTTATATAGCGACAGTGCTGCGGAAGAAACCTCTAAACGCCGAGGTAATGTACTGAGGACAAATTGCTACCCTACGCAATTAAACAACTACCGTAATAAAATAGTGGCCGAGTTTTGATCTCAGATAAATTATATTATGACTCGAAAAGAATTCTGTATATGCGTAGCGGTAATTTTGAACAATATAGTCAATACGAAGCATGTCTATAAGCACAAATAATATTCAATATAAATTTCAAGTTTTTTAATAAAAAAAAACTACTAATATCGGTTATTTTAATTAATATTTATTATTAAATAGAACATTCTTTCTCCGGCAGGTAAAACAATTTTATACCTGCGTGATTATCCTATGAATATTTTATAAAATTTGATTCTCTTTTATGAGAATTTTCTGCTAGAACAATAGAACATTCTTTTCGTACCCTACCACGACTTGCATTTCACCGAAACACAAAGAAATTTAATAATACATTTTTTTATCTATTAATAAAAATAATTATTGCATACATAACTTCCTCGTCGACCTAACTTATTAACTTGCATAGGGTGTGGTCACAACTTGGATGTTGGTCACGGATCTGGTTTTCAAATCCCCCTTAAGTTTTAGCAAATGGAGCGACACACTAACCCCGTGTCATCCATTACATATATAGTTGTACAAGCCCTTTAGTAGGCCTATGCTCTCCTGTCTCGTCCATTACGTATATAGTTATAGAAGCCCTTCGTAGGCCTATGCCCTCCTGTGTCATCCATTACATATATAGTTGTACAAGCCCTTTGGTAGGCCTATGCCCTCCTGTGTCATCCATTACATATATAGTTGTACGTACAAGCCCTTTGGTGGGCCTATGCCCTCCTGTGTCATCCATTACATATATAGTTGTACGTACAAGCCCTTTGTAGGCCTATGCCCTCCTGTGTCATCCATTACATATATAGTTGTACAAGCCCTTTGTAGGCCTATGCCCTCCTGTGTCATCCATTACATATATAGTTGTACAAGCCCTTTGTAGGCCTATGCCCTCCTGTGTCATCCATTACATATATAGTTGTACAAGCCCTTTGGTAGGCCTATGCCCTCCTGTGTCATCCATTACATATATAGTTGTACGTACAAGCCCTTTGTAGGCCTATGCCCTCCTGCATCATCCATTACATATATAGTTGTACGTACAAGCCCTTTGTAGGCCTATGCCCTCCTGTGTCATCCATTACATATATAGTTGTACAAGCCCTTTGTAGGCCTATGCCCTCCTGTGTCATCCATTACATATATAGTTGTACAAGCCCTTTGTAGGCCTATGCCCTCCTGTGTCATCCATTACATATATAGTTGTACAAGCCCTTTGGTAGGCCTATGCCCTCCTGTGTCATCCATTACATATATAGTTGTACGTACAAGCCCTTTGTAGGCCTATGCCCTCCTGCATCATCCATTACATATATAGTTGTACGTACAAGCCCTTTGTAGGCCTATGCCCTCCTGTGTCATCCATTACATATATAGTTGTACAAGCCCTTTGTAGGCCTATGCCCTCCTGTGTCATCCATTACATATATAGTTGTACAAGCCCTTTGGTAGGCCTATGCCCTCCTGTGTCATCCATTACATATATGGTTGTACGTACAAGCCCTTTGGTAGGCATAGGCCCTCCTGTGTCATCCATTACATATTATATAGTTGTACAAGCCCTTTGTTAGGCCTATGCCCTCCTGCATCATCCATTACATATATAGTTGTACAAGCCCTTAGGTAGGCCAATTTGTTAATTAGTTATTAACATACTACGTGCTCACGAGTTAAAATTTGTATATCTAATGGGAACTGTGCTGATCAGTATGATTGTTAATTCAACCCTTCCATGTTATTTTATAAACATTTATTCAAACTATGTTGTAACGATTTTCTATTTAGAATGTTTATACCAATCTAGAGAAAATATTTTACGTATTTTAAATTTATATACTTTTTGTTCAATACAATATATAAATTGAAAATGCCCTGGGGTACATATTTAAATAAGGTTTTCTTTTGTTAGTTATTAGTAAACACTAAATATTATTCAAGATAAAAAATTGAATAATGGGTTGATAATCTATAATAAATAACATTATTATTTCTTAATAAATACTTTTTATATAGATTACTTGAACATATTTAACATAAATTGACAAGTAATAACCACTAACAAATAACTAGGTAAGTATTTACTATTTACATATGTGTGTAGTTAATTTATTAGTGATTGTAATTTGATAAGATGTTTAAAGGGGGTGTTATCACAAAGTTTATAATGCTTTCCTTATAAGCATACTTAAAAGTTTAGATTTCCTATCTGCGTATATGCAAATACCTTCGCTTCATTCACGAAAGGAGGATGCGTGGGTCCTTGTATGTATTTGCACCAATATTTATAATACATGTATTTAAAATTTAAAATAATTTATGATTTTAAATATAAATATTATTTGGAGCAAATTATTAGATAGAGCGATACAATTATTTAATAAGATGATTATTATTGTTATTTATAAAGCCCATATACACGGTCAAAATGTTTGCGCTAACATTTGACTCTGTATGGCTTACATTTGCCCGACATCAGGTTTGCGCAAATATCATGTTTGCGCAAAATGTTTGATCGTGTATGGGGGCCTTTAGTCTATTTTTGATTATTAGTGCTAATTTTTTTACCTAAATTTTGTTGAACTCGTCTATCTTTTATATATATATATATATATATATATATATATATATATATATATATATATATATATATATATATATATATATATATATATATATATAAAAGCCAAATACCACTCAGAGATCTGATATTTTGCATTCTAGGTGCTCGCTAAGAAACAATTGTTACCATGCCCCATGGTAATTGTTGATTGATTTAATTTCTAATTGGGGTTCTTAAACCTCAAACTAATGCTCTTTAAATCGAGTATTTATTAGTTTATTAATTGTTCCTAGAACTATTATCTTAATCTTCCTAACTATTACTCTTTTTTTATATTGTCAGAGCAAATTATGGAAAAACCAGAGTTACAGAAAATGAATATTAGATGAATCTACATTATGCCGGAAACCAATGTAAGACAGTCCGAAAGCGTTTTAGTATTAGGTATAAATATGTATTATCTACGATTGATACGAAATATAAACATTGCATATCTGTTTAGATGCGTAGAAAGTGATTCTTTACGAGCCTGTATTTATTGCGCATGCGCGTTTAAAATTCCTCTTTTGTTCGCCCTAGTGTGGTAAAAAAGAAGAATTCATCATCTTAACGCACGATTAGCGAGTTTGTTTACATTTAACAAAACTAATTTGCTGTTTGTTTAATTATAGTATAACTGTTTATATCGAGTTTTTAGTGAAAAACAATTATTATAAATGAGAAGAATAAAACGCCTCCCGAAATAATTAATTCGGCAAAAAATACAACTAATGAATTTATTGCATCTTTATCAAAAGAGAAAATACGAACTTACATAGAGGAAATTTATTAGATATTGTTTTCTGTATTTATTATTACAATCCAACAATCGTAGATAAAGTGCGGTACGCAACTTGTGCGAAAACTGCATTTTGCTTTGCTCGTGTGGTTTTACTACCCTCGCTGTCGCTCGGGTACTAACTCCACACTCGCATGCAAAATGTAACTTTTCGCACTAGACGCGTAATGTACTATTATATGTTTCCAATGTTTTTTTTCCCCTCTTTACTGTTGTAAGAAAGCAGGAAATGAATAATAAAACACAGTTTAATACAAGTGGATTTTTTGTTTTCTCGCTTTAATTCTTTCTAATACCGTAAAATTTCGTATTTTTCCTCTTCCTTTCATTGGCATGGTTATAAATAACCGAATTGTATTTAAAAATTAAATTTATTAGGAAAAAAAAAATCTTGTTTGCTAGTACTTGAAAAAATGAGGTAAGTAACTTCATTAAGAACAATTTTGAATAATTCAATATAAAGTAAAAAAAAGAACCCCCTTGCCAGTTTTTGTAAGTTATACAATATCTCAGAGATTTTTAGAGGAAAAATATTCAATGTAGATATTTTTATAATTTTTTTTACTCCGCCCTTTGCTTCTCTTTTCTTGACCATTATTTCGTGTTTCCCCTAGGGGGGTTAGGACCGGTTGAGAAGTCCTTGTTCAAGGTATTAATGAGGATAAACTAACAACGGTAACCTACTATATTAATCATTACCTTGAGAAAAGAAATCTATATTTTTAATTTTATGTACAGTTGCTTAAGTCAGACTAAGTATTAAGGATGTATAATTCTTTTTCTTTTTTTTTTAAGAGAGGTAAAAATATATTTTTTAAAAATATGGTGAGTATGTGCTTTTATAATGGTTTATTTGTTCACTTTTCACTATATAATATTGTATTGTTTAAAAAGAATCTAGAAATGACAATGAAAAATATGAATATATTACTGTTTAAATTAATAAAAACTTTTTAATAAAAGATCTTTCTTCTGAACGCTATTACCTCTAGACAATATCAGCAAATAAAACAGTTATTAAAGGCTTGATGACTTAAAATTAAATAAAAGCAGACTAAGTCCGTTAGAATTTCCTGTGCTGTTCAGATTTCTTGATGGTTTAATCCGTAAACTGACCTCTCGAAATAATCTAAAGTATTCGTTTGGAATGATCTATGTAAAACTTTTTTTTAACATGGATATGTTTATGTCACGCAAAAACGACATGAAAAATGTCACGCTGGTATCAGTGAGTTGGGATATAGCAGGAGATAACTTGGTTTTTCACTTTAGTACTATGTTTCGCCACTAGTTGAACTTTTAAAATTTATATTATAACAGGAGATAGTTCAGTTTTCACTTTTTTTTAGTGCTATATTTCGCCACCAGGAGCGAACACAAAAACAAATCTATGATTCGATGTTTTTCCATGAAATTGAGAAATATTTTGAGAGAAGGAAGGTTACAAGATGCAGGTTATAAACAATTTTTTTAGAACCTTTTTCCTCGCCTATTTAGAATTGATAATAGGTTTGTTCCAACCAAGCTTTGTACCGTCCGCGGGATTATCACAGGAGCATGCGCAATGGATAAAAGTCGTTCCAACCTGACTTGTGACAGTGTTTAATACCATCCTCCAAACTGTTCCAACCCGCGCAGGGATCGTTTGCGAACCGTTTACTGTAAGGTCCAAACAATCCTCTGACAATACCAAGTACTGGTTTGTATGACATACGCAGTTATGTCAATCTTCACAAATGTCAACAGGAAGGTTCCCTAACTGTTAGGTTTCCTTAAATGTTTTTAAAACAGTGCGAATTATAGTTATAAACCCGTTCCAACCTGACATGATTTTATTTCAGTACAATGTTAACGCATGCGTATAAAACCTGTCCTAAACGATTCCCGATCGATCCGCGGGACGATACAAATAGGGGGGTTAGAACAAACCTATAGTTATGCACTGCTACCATTTTTTATCAGCGATAAGGTAATAAGATAAATTTAAAGACTTCTATACTATTGTAATCTTAAAATTAAAATTAATCCATCGAGATGTACCCGTTATTAGACTGCGAAAACTAGCTGTTACTTAAAATTTTTGTATATACCTTGATACATTCTTTGATTTCAATCAAAATATATGCATCCATTTTTTTCTGCATACTCGTTTAATCCTGTTTGATCCAGGGGCCGCCTCTTTATGCATCCATATGATCTTCAGTGTAAAAACATGTCTTACCACCTTGGGATTCCATCAGTAAATACGTCGGTAAATGATATCTGTTTTAGGCGAGTGTGTTTACACCGTCATAATTACAGCAATATCTTGATTTATGTAACGGCTTTAACTCCATCACATTCTGGGATGTGTTAATCATTGTGGTGTGTCTGGCAGGACACTATTGTGATTTTTTCCTGTTAGATAGATTGTTCGTCCTTGTCGATATTAAAGTGATAAATGTTACATATCCGTTATGCAGCTTCCAGAATAGATAGATTTTAAGTTAATTTTTGTCAAGATGCAGTATTTTCCTGACAAGGAATTCTCGATTATAAGTATGGCTCCAGTCTCACAGTATTAAACAATTTTCTCATAGCTTCTTCACTCCTTCAATGTCTCGTTAAGGTCAGCGCCCCCTTTTATCCATCGGCATCTAAAGGTCCAGCAACCCTCGTAAAAATAATATATCCATTAAAGAGTGCTAACACCCACGCCAAGAACTACTTATCTCACAAATCAAGTATCATGTTCGACCCTTTTACATTAATTTTGACCACCATTAAGTAAATACCTCTTGGTGATAACACTAAATAGTCATATCCATTGTTTAATAGCTTTCTGCATCAGCTCTTAGATTTTGATTAGTGTTGAATCTCCTAAAAGTTTACATTACAGATTAATTAAATCCTGGAAATAAACAAAATAATCTTAGTACATGGGTCCGCAAAGTAACGGTTTCGGAGATATAGAAGATTATTCTTTTTTGAAACATTCATTTGCAATTATTTATTATGTACAAACAATGGAAAGAAGGTGCTAGCAAAATCAAAAAATTAAGTTGCGATGTTCAAAGTGCACTCCTTCCATTTCCAAGCAGGCGCGACATCTTTATCTGAAGGATATTCCTACTTTTTCTAAAACCCTCTCATTGGCTCAGATTCGTTGGCATTTTTAATTGATTTGTAGCTGCAGTCCCCTCGGAGCTATTTATTAATGCTTTCAAATATCCCCAATAAAAGAAATCTAGGGGGTTTAAATCAGGCGATCTAGAAGGCCATAATACATGTCCGCCCTTTCCTACACATCTATGTGGAAAAGTTTGGTGTAAATAATCTCTAATGACAATCGAAAAATGATCAGGAGCACCATCATGCTGGAACCACATTTGTTGGATTTGGTCTAAGATCATCTAATATGTTATGCAGAAAGTTTCATCCTTTATTCCTGTTAATTGGTTTGGTAAAACAACAGGACCTACAAACCCTTCGCCTACAATACTCATCCAATAGTGTTTTGAAAAACGTGTCTGATGTCCAGATTCTATTAGAGCTTGAGGGATTTTCGTCGGCCGAAACATGCGTATTGTGAAAATTAAAAACTCTTTAACATGTGAAACCGGCCTCAGTAAAAATAATATTGCCAAGAAAACGGGGATTTCAGCATCACTGCGTAGAAACAAGTGGGAATAAACCAAACGTGCTTGATGATGAAGTAGATTTATGACCTGTACTCGTTGTACATGGTACAGATAAAGCAACTGATTCTGGAGGATTCTCCTAACAAGAAGAGCACTAATTCCTACCTCAGCAGATATTCTCAGTACAATCGTATCTGGATTATGCTCTATCCGTGCTAGAATTTCTTCTTCTGCTCTAGGAGTAGATACTGGCCTTGGTATTCCGGATAAATAGCATTGTTTGCTCAATGAGCCGGTATCGCAGAATTGGCGAATTCTTCCAAATATACGATGTGAAGGAATCTGGCGATTTGGATAAGCTTAGCATAAAGAAGTCGCGCTTCGATAGCAATGCCGTTAGCACGGCCAAACATGAAATGAATGTTGGTTAATCCTGCATTACAGTAAGCAGCCATAGCAAATGAAAACTTGTGCACTTACAACTGTCAAATTACGTAGCACACTTTAAGGAAATTCAATGATGAGAAACTTGTGACGTACCGGCGTCCCTAGTTACGACTGTTACTTCTCTAGATACGGGACAAACCGGTGTTCTAATCCAAAAATCTTGAGATTTTACAAAAAATAAAAACACAATGCTTCCGTTACCATCGGTAAGCTCGGAAGCAAAATAAGTAAATTAAAAAAAAATAAAATAGTAGGTAAAAAAATAACCTTCCATATCTACTAAATTCTATACTAAATCAAGATGAAAGATAGTAAAAAGATTTCTTAGTGAGTACCCAGAACTTAGGGCCTAATAGGAACCTTAACACAAAATTTCATCATGGTCATAGGTCCTGTGGTTCTAGAGATATCGTGATGAGTCGGTCCCTTGGAAATATATATATATAAATATATATATATATATATATATATATATATATATATATATATATATATATATATATATATATATATATATATATATATATATATATATATAAAGGTTAGTTCATTTCTAAATGATTTAAAACTGATTTATATCAAATTGTATCATATATCATATTAATATTATATAAACAGAATTGTGTATTGCTAATATCAAACTAAACTATCTTTCAGGGATGTCATATATAAATTTATTAAATTTTAATATCTCTTACCTTAAATGTATTATTCTTAGCTTTGTCATAATACCTTATGTTTACGTATTATAATTCAATTAGTTTACAAACTTATTGTAAATCTATTTAAATTAAATTTCACTTGAGTCTGCACAAAGTAAAGCTCTTGGATTCCGTTCATATTTTGCATTGCTAATTAGAATATTCTAAGTAGACTTATTTGTTAGATAACTACTAAATATGATAAACTCTTTGCTTCAGTTAAAATATAATTTTCTATAGACTGGATATATATGCATAAAGGTTCTACTTATAATGTCCATTTGCATGTAATATTATGAGTAGAAATATTTAATGGAGTATATTTATGTATTCTTATTTTTACTTTGATAAATGCATTTGTTGTTTTTTTCCAGTTTACCTATAAATAATTATGACTAGAGAGGTTAACAGACAATTTAAAATTAATAATTGACGCACGCGTTTCGGCATTTTATTATCATCTTCAGTGTTAACATAGTGAGATCGAAATCTCTGCTAATTACATATTTTATAAGCTTTAATGACAAATTGTACCAACAAGCTTGTAACATATTATGTAGTTAGTAGACGTTTTATTCTTACTACGTTAACACTGTTTATTATATATATATATATATATATATATATATATATATATATATATATATATATATATATATATATACAGGGTGTCCCACATAAGGTGTAACACAGAAAGAACTAATGTTCTACATCAAATTTCTGACAAAAAATGTTATATAACATAATTGTTGATCGACCTTCGTTTTCAAGATATATCGTTATATAGATAGTTTCAAAATTATCTCATTTTCTGGTTACTTTTTCCCAGTAAAAACGTTATAGCGAAAAAATCTAATTAAGATATAAAGACGGGGTTTTCACCATTCAAAAGGTGAGGAAATTTTCTTTAAAAATGTTATGCTGCTTGCCCATATTACCCTTATTAAATTAATTTTAAATAATTCTAAATACAATGTTTTGGTAAACAAGAAATTTGTGGTCAACGTTCTTGGTAGCATAACTTTTTAATTTGTATGGTAAATGAATATATTTGACCTCATGTGAAACTGGCCCGTTTAATAAGCTTTAAAATGATATAACTTGTTAATAAGTTTGCTTCAAGTTTTCAAACTTATTTGGATGAAAATGAGGTAATAAATGACAAGTTTATCAGTTTCCATGACTTTAAATGACCCTAAGACTTGAAAAAATAGAAAGGGTAACAATAAATAAAAAAATATCACTCCTTGTATTAACAAAATGAAAAATTGAATAATATAGTATAGAAAAGTGTACATAATTGTTTACAAAAACTCAAAGTAGCCCCCCCCCCCCTCTCTCCCCGTTGCTGTTAATGGATCTTCTGCAGCGGCGAAGTACACTACCAGTTGCCCGTCTTACTCCTTCAGGTTTCAATTTGATAGCATCAAACGCTAAATTTGTTCGCTAAACAAGGTCCTCTCTTGTGTTCACCAATTGGCTGTACACTTTAATTTTCACCTCTCCCCACAGGTAGTAGTCTAATGGAGTGAGATCGGGTGAACGAGGTGGTAAATTCACAACCCCACCCCGACCGATCTACCGTCTTGGATAATTGTTGTCATTCCATAGTTCGCCGCTGCAGAAGATACATTAGCAACGGGGAGAGGGGGGGGGGGGGGGGCTATTTTAAGTTTTTGTAAACAATTATGTACACTTTTCTATACTATATTATTCAATTTTTCATTTTGTTAATACAAGGAGTGATATTTTTTTATTTATTTTTACCCTTTCTATTTTTCACGTCATGGAAACTGATAAACTTGTCATTTATTACCTCATTTTCATCCAAAAAAGTTTGAAAACTTAAAGCAAACTTATTAACAAGTTATATCATTTTAAAGCTTATTAAACGGGCCAGTTTTACATGAGGTCAAATTTATTCATTTACCATACAAATTAAAAAGTTATGCTACCAAGAACGTTGACCACAAATTTCTTGTTTACCAAAACATTGTATTTAGAAGTATTTAAAATTAATTTAATAAGGGTAATATGGGCAAGCAGCATGACATTTTTGAAGCAAATTTCCTCACCTTTTGAATGGTGAAAACCCCGACTTTATGTCTTTTTTAGATTTTACGCTATAACGTTTTTAATAGGAACAAGTCACCAGAAAATGAGATAATTGAAAAATCGATATATCTCGAAAATGAAGGTCGATCAACTATTATGTTACATAACATTTTTTGTCAGAAATTTGATGTAGAACATCAGGTTTTTCTGTGTTACACCTTATGTGGGACACCCTGTGTATATATATATATATATATATATATATATATATATATATATATATATATATATATATATATATATATATATATATATATATATATATATATATATATATATATATATATATATACATATATATATATATATATATATATATATATATATATATATATATATATATATATATATACATATACATACATACGTATATATAAACATATTTTTTATCCTGCTATAACAAGTAAGAAAAAGCCTATTTATATGCATATTTCCAGAGGGGGATTTTTTTGTATCTTTTTCTTTTAAAATTATATATATATAGGCAGAAGACTGGTCATGAAAGTAAAATGAGTAATTTGCATGTTTATTTTATACTTTGGAAGTATTAGCTAAATTAAAAATTAGGCTTTTAGCAAACAGACAATGTTCGCTTAAAGGGAGGGAGTAGTGCAAAAAAAGATCCTGAATCACTTTTTTTCCTCCCTCCAAGTTACCTTTCCCGCATTTTTGCGCATTTCTCGTTTATCTCTCCCCCCTCCCCCACTTCTCTCGGTGTAATGATCCACTTTGATTTATCTTTTTAAGCAGTCTTTTTAATACAGTATAATGTTAATTTTATTAAAATATTGAATAATTTATCTTTGTTTGTCTAGATGGATCTTAGATTGGAGATGGAATGAATCATTTATTGACTTAATTCATTTAAATAATGTCAATATGCGTTGAAAACTCTCTTTAAAAAAAAAAATGACTTAGGGAAATAAATGATGTGTTTTTTTTGTTTTAAAGATAAACGATACTACTAAATATATTGATGATTAATTTTAATCGTTTCCAATAATTAATTTAGTCAGGAGGAGTCAAGTTAGTCAGGAGAAAGTTTTTTTTTTTTTTTTTTTTTTATAAACAAAATGCTTATAAAAGTACAAAATAACGAAGAACGAAGCCTTATTTATTATTAGAAATGTTTTTGGATTCTTTATGTACTGACTTATGAAAGAATGGTCTATTAATATTTTAAATAGTTTTGCATTTTCTAATGATAAAATTAAAGTGATAAAAGATCGAAGTATACATTATTATTTCTTAATAATAATACTTTCTTATAAATTTATATATATAAAAATCTGTTGCCTCAATATTTTGCAACAATCTTATAATTACTTACAAGATGATTCAAAATATAGGGTTATTAAACAAGAAGATATGTGTTTTTAAAGAGGTATATTGTCAAAACGACTAAAAATCTTATAATAACAAACAGAATGATTCAAAATACAGGGTGATTCATAAAGATTATATGTGTTTTAAAGAGCTATATTGTCAAAACGAAAAGAGCTACAAAAAAATATTTTTTTTCTATTTCATGGAAAAACATTGAATCATGGAAATGTTTTTGAACTTGAACATGTTTTTTGAATCCACATATCTACATTTCAATGATTTTATTTTCTTTGAAGTGCAGAAAACCGGTATACATTCTGTCCAACTGATATAGTAGGTGGATCTTAAGCTGTGAAATTATGAGACATTAATCCATTTTGATTACTATTAGGTCCGCTAGGAGCTCTCATATCATTTTATATAAAATTTAGATCTTCTATCGGCGAAATATAGTACTACAATGAATACAAGGGAAAACCAATGTACATCTTAATATATTCTAACTTCCTGACATGATATTTAGGAAGTCACATTTTGCATGTCGTTTATTGAAACTTAAGCCCGTCTATTGTCAATATATTGTACTATAAATGAAAAATCTATTGACTTCCTGGCAAATCCTAACTTCCTGGCACGATATTTAAAAGTGTCCATTTTTCCATGTCGTTTTTTTGCGTGACGGTAATTTCTTCTGTACCCCAGAGACATGTCCATGGTTAAAATAGTACCAATCAAAATGACCAGTTCATTATTTGGGGTTTTTATTTGGTTACCTAGGAAAGTTCTTAAATGTTCTATGTGTCCGTGTTGAGTGAGACGATATTCAAACTCGTGCCACACCCTGTTAAGCATGTCTGGTGTGGTAAGACCATGTGTACTGCAGCGTGAAGGTGGGATTCCTAGAGCACTGCTACAATGTAATTCAATGGGAGGGATTCCTATAGTGCGTCAGCCGCATGCGGTCCTAGGTTGCTCTGACCGTGCGGCCGCACCGGTTCGAGAGCAGTGTAGACTCAAACGCGAAGGAGAACGGGTATCATTGTATTGTGAAAAAGAGCCTAATATTTAATACTTATTCTATTGTTACTTTTCGAGGTTTTTGTTATATCAGTTATATCGGATAAAGTACTGTTTACTGTTAAGGAAGATGAAAAGTTGTTGGATATTGTTCCAACATTTCCTGTTATTTATGATTTATCCTCACCTTTATACAAAAATCAAACTGTGAAGGAAAATGCATGGAAAGAAATAGCTGAATTAGCCGAGAGAACAGGAGACGAGATCGTGAATGTAGCTGAACTGCGTTGTGTTTAGCCTGAAATATTCTCGAAATGTTGTGTCATCCTTCAACAAGTGCCGATTGATAAGTGTCTCAAAACAACCTTCCTCAATCCTTGATTTGAAAAAATGGTGTGCTGCAGAATTACCCTGACTTACTTGCAATAAAATTTCTTCGTCTTCAATCTCTTTTAAGTGCTAATAGAATAGCAACGCGCAGACACTCATTATTGTAACCCTCTCACTACCGAGGCCGCAGACCAACTGAACGCATTCATAGGAAACCCTATAACCTGCGTCACCCGCAGCATAGGAATCGCACCTTCATAGTTATTCGTTGATTTAGTTCATCAGTGTCCCTTGGTAAAGGTGGTTTGTACACCTCGCTCTTTACAAAACCCCAAAGAAAAAAAACACAGGTCTTAAGTAAGGTGACCTCGGTGCCCAGAAGTGGATCATATTAATCCACCTCTGCAGGAAATTTTCCTTCAGATATCGGTGGACGGATTGACTCCAGTGTAGTGGAGCCCTATCCTGATGGAAAATATAAACTTCGGGAAGATCTTTGAACTAAGGAAATTGTAAAACAAAAAACTATTTTTGTTGTGGTGTCGTCATATCGAAAAATAACGGCTGGTTTTTTTTATTAGATAACGACAACTACCATGTACGGACACGGCGCGTTTTGTCGGTAACTGAAGTGATGTACTAAAGCTGTCGAAAGGTCAGGCACACTGAAAGTTTTTCCGCATTCGTAAGTGACAGATTTCCAAAACTCGTAAATTCTATTTTTATACTTAAATTTTATCTCAACTAGCCCAATAATAATTACTATTATCACTAGACGTTACTAAATGCGTGTAGTGGTACTACTTGCTTACTTGTACGTCTGATTATTATAATAGTTTATATTTCCCTAATGCCTGATGTAGTTAAACAATAATTCAAAATTTCATCTCGATCCAATTAGTAGTTCTCAAACTATCGTGCAACAGTAATAATTAGCATTCAATCACATGCATTGGGATTACTGGTTTATGCAGGAAGCCAAAACAATTCAAAAGATCATTTACAAGTGTATTTATGCAATCTTTTTTATGCTTCGTCTAAATCCTATATGAGTTGTGCAAACAAAAAATAACATTAATCTTACGTATGTATCACACGCAGGAAGGTCTAGATACATTTAATGTATTTGAATTATATAGGGTTAATATAACTTTAAAGATAAGCTTGTACTTCTTTCGTGTGCAGCAGCTTATTGTTTTCTAATAATGTATCAACAAATTTTTAATAATAATTTTTAATACTTTTTTTCATAATCATGTTTTCGAGATAGTGATGATAATAAATATGATTTATCTAAAAATAAAAAACGTGATATGTAACAATAAAAAAAAATACGGTTGGTGTCGTGGGACACCCGGTAGGAACGAAGTTCCTTACGCTTTTCATTAAATATAAATTATAAAATCGCTGTAATAACTACGTATACACGGTGGAGTTAGAAAAGAGACAAAATTAAAAGTAACTAACTTTTGTACTAGCGGAGTTAAGGCAAAATTAAATGAAAATCGTTTTATTATCTTTGAAGCGAGCGTCTTTCAATAAATAATGTATTGTTTATTGAGAAAAAAGTTAATGGTAAATTTATAGTTAAAGCAGATGGTTGTAGAACGAAAAAAAACTGTCCTCCCAGGCCCCGTCGGCATATTACTCCAATTAAATATTAAAATAAAAAATATAAATCATTAACTCACAAAAACGTCTGCTTGTATCAGGTTGAAATGTTACATGCTTGTTTCAATTGTACTGTAGGTGATGTATACAAAGTTTCATTTAAATCTATAAGTTAGAACGTAAGATATCGGTAAAAACGTTGTTTTCTTTATTTTAATCTTTATTTTAATAAATTTAGCGATCTTTATCACTTCATAGTAGTGTCGGTGTTCGTTTTACTAAAAAAAATTATTTAAAAAAGTTGTTTGTCTCATTAAATAGATGAAGTTAGAATTTTTTCCCGTCCAAAAATTCCAATTTTAAATTCGAAGCTTAAATGTGAAATCATAAATCAAATCACAATAACTAACTACTTAAAATAAATACACAACCTGATGATGCAAATGTGAAATCATAAATCAAATCACAATAACTAACTACTTAAAATAAATATACAACCTTATGATGCAAATGTGAAATCATAAATCAAATCGCAATAACTAACTACTTAAAATAAATACACAACCTTATGATGCAAATGTGAAAACATAAATCAAATCGCAATAACTAACTACTTAAAATAAATACACAACCTTATGATGCAAATGTGAAATCATAAATCAAATTCTCAGAGATAAATGTCTCTCTTATACCTTGTAACTATCCACACGTGCTTTTTGTGTGGATAATTACTAGTAAACATGACATGTTTCATGTTATGTGTTATGTTGTTTGTGTTGTTGTGTTGACATGTTTTCTGGCTTTATACAACCTTTATAGCTATATATATTTTTTTTTTTATATTAATTGTTTTTTTGTTTTTTTTATTTCAGGTAAGAACAAAAGAACGTACCTACTAATAGACTTTTTGTGTGGATAAACAAGGTATAGGAGAGACTTATTTGAGAGAGATTTATTTCTGCGATTTGAAGTAAGATTTCACATATGCATCATAAGGTAGTGTGGTAGTGTTTCTTTTATTTTAAGTAGTTATTTATTTATTTATTTTCTATTTTTTTTTTTTTTTTTTTAGTTAAAATATAATCGATCGAATGTTGCACCACAAATTTGACCTAAGCGCGTTGAACTTCGATTTCTTAAATAGAAAATCTAGTTTTTCGAGGAATCGATACAAATACTCGTATATGCAAATCCCCGTTGGAATCGAAATCAAAATATAAAGTAAAACTTTTTAACTTTATTTCATAACTATGAATAATAATAAATTAATTAAATCCAGATATTATTGAATTTAAATTTTATTACTGTACATATGAGAGAGTTTTAGGGTCATTTTTTTAAATTTAGCCGATAAAAGAAAGTAGTTGAAGGACGGTAAGATTGTCTAAGGGAAACCATGTGATTAGTTAAGGGAGGGTCGTACCGGAATGATACTATTAAAGAAGACTCCTTTTCTGATTTAATTTAGAGAGTCTAAGTGAAGGACTTTGCCAATTTAAAACGCTACACTCTAGTGAATTCTTGTCTGAAAAACGGATTTCAGCTAATCTGATGGCTTTCCTTCCAAAATAAATGTATTCTGTATTTTCTTCCTTTACTCCGAAATGGACGGGTTCACGGGGTAACTTTTCAACGTATGTATTACATTACCCGTAACTGGACTTTGGAAGGATAAATCTGTCACAAGCGATATAATTCCCTTTATTTTGATACGGCTCTTTAACTATTCTATGTGTGTTTAAACTAATTGTGTTATTACCTAAAGCTTCTAATCGATTGCACGAGATTGTCAATGTTTAATTGACTTTTGTGTCATACGTAGTATCGAGATAATAGGTAGAAAGGTACAATGTTACCAATAGGTAGTTGAAGCCCCAGCCTTCGACAATGCTATTGTATTGATAACACCCGTGTGTTCCTGTAATCTCACTGTAACACTGTTAGTTTTGCTTTGTGTAGTATCCGTGTCTGTACGGCCAATTTGTTCTACCTGTATTCTCGAGTTTGTCTTTAGCTTTTAATCGATTAACTTTTGTCCTTTCTTCCAATTGGACTTTTTTCTATCTTCAGAATCAAATAAGTGGTCTTTAAAGGGTTTAACAGGCCTAGGTTCTCCACGGGTTGTTGCTTCCCAGAGTTAGTTAGGTCTTTGTCATCCCAAAAATTCGGTTACTTTAATCTAAACCTAGTTCAATATTCCCTTCAGTTTCCCGTTTCCGAGTGTCAATACTGATTACTCCTCGTATGATTTTAATTTACTTGACTTAGATTTCATAAAAATAGAATATATATATACAGGGTGATTGGCGATATATGTACAAAAGTAAATAGGGTCATTCTAAACCACATTGGCTGGCTACAAAAAAGTCATATTAACCATGGGTCTATTCTCAACGTTTTCCCACAAGGTCAAATTTTATGATTTTTTTAAGATCGCATACCTTTGCTCATAAAAACATTTATCTCCAGTAGGGGAAAAAAGTTATGATTTTGAATTAGTTTAGAGGGACTAAAACAGGTCTTTTCATCCCTAACTCAAAAAGTAGGGAGAAAAAGTAAAAGTAGGGCGAAAAAGTAAAGTAGGGCAAAAAAGTAAAGATTGCAACTTAATTATTTTATAAATAGTAGAAAATGTATGGCTAATGTAATAAAGTTGTCGAAATCAGGTTGGCGGCACTGCGCTTTTTTGACCATGTTTATCTTTGTTTACAACATTATAACCTGCATCTAAATAACCTTCTATTTGAGTTTAATTCCAATTCTTATTTGTTTTTAATATTGAATCTCTTATATCTGCTATTAAAAGTGCTAATAATTATTGTTATTTATTAAAATATTAAATAAAAACTGTGCAATGGACGAAAATGTGAATCTTTTTTCTACTGGAGATAAAATATTGTATGTACCTCGTGAGTAAAGTGCCATTATTCCCCTCGCGATAATTATCTCCCTCGGCTGCGCCTCGGGAGCTAATTAGAGTTATTCCCTCGGCTTCGCCTCGGGATTTAGGGACCATGGTTCCTTCGGCTTCGCCTCAAGAACCAACTTTTTCGCTCAGGGAATAATGGCTTACTTTACTCCCTAGGTGCATAAATAACTATTATTGCTCCAAAAGTATAAAAGCTAGAACAAAATGTTTGATATCGTTATAACGCTGACAAAATTTCCTACAAGAAAAGTGTAATATTCATTTTCATACCCTTAAATTACATGACAAAAAATGTATACAAAATTTAAAAAAAAAAAATATTGTGTTTCCATAACTTGGTAAAGAACCGAGCTTAAACTTGTCGGACTCCATGAAAAACTTGCTTATTTACTAACGTTTCGACAGAGCCGTCCTTAACCAATGTGAGGCCTGGTGCAAAAAACTCTTGTGAGGCTTTTCTGTTCCATTGAATTCCCTCTTCCCCATGTCATCAAGTGTCATTCCACACAACAAAACAAGGAGAAAAACTACTAGAGCAACGTTTATACATACAGGGTTTGCCCATACGTCTCCCCCCCCCCCTCCCCCCTCCTTCATATAAGGTCATATTTTCCTTCATATAAAGGTAATATTTTCAAAATCCCCCCCCCCCAATAATTAACAGCAGACAACGCCCATCGCCCATGACTTACAGTAAGATATTGTTCTGCAGTAAGCATCTGCATAACATTTTCTAACAAATACGTTCTAAAACAGTTGTTGTTAGTACATTTTTTTCTGCAAAAAAGAATTTTTTTCTGGGGGGGGGGGGGGGGCAGCTGTTTTTCGAATAAGAAGTTTTCTTCTCTTGTTACCAGTCTCCCCCCCCCCCTTCCCCCCCCCCCATCTAAACTGACTTAGAATGTGCCCCTCACAGACCTAGCCGCTGGATACGCCACTGAAAACAAATTCCTATTTCCATCACCTGTATTTTTTGTTATGTGAACGCGAATCGTTTTGAAAACGAATTGGATCCGAAACGCTTTCATAAAGATGTGTGAACTTAGTAACTTATTCACATATTGGGTACACACACGTTTTGGGTCGTTTTTGAAGCATTTAAATGCATTTTGGTTGGTAACTTTAATGAAAACAAAATTTATAAATAATAATAAAAAAGTATAAGCCCTTGCTAGGCGCGAGGCCCCCCTAGGCGTGAGGCCTGGTGCGACCGCACCGGTCGCACTGCCCTAAGGACGGCTCTGCGTTTCGATCAATATTTATATTATTACCCATTAATAAGGCGGAATTTTGAGTAAACTTCGCTGAAAGTAAAAAAGAAACATGTTTATTGTAGTTATTGTTGACTTAAAGGTGAGTAAATAATTAAAAAAAGCAACATTGGTTTAGTATACTCATCTAAATGTCAACAATAGCTACAATAAACATCTTTCTATGTAATTTGAAGGAATGAAAATTACATTTTTTTTTTACATACTTAATATAACTCTTTTCTTGTGAGAAATTTTATCAGCTTTACAACGAAATCAAAAATTTTGTTTTAGCTTTTATAATTTTGGAGCAATAAGCGTTTTTATGAGCAAGGATATGCGATCTTATAAAAATCATAAAATTTGACCTTCTGGGAAAACAGTTGAGAATAGACTCATGGTTCATAAGAATTTTTTGTAGCAAATGAGGTTTAGAATCAGCCTATTTCTTTTTGTACATATATGGCCAATCACCCTGTATGTATATATAAATGTTGCCAAGTAACTGTTGCGTATATTCTATCCAATGAACACTTTACTTTTTATTATTTAATAAAATCTATTTGTAAAGGAGAAAAAGATATCTATGATTAAAATTTACTGTTTGCTCTTTAATATTTACAGTATTTTTTTAAATTATTTCCCTGATCGATTTATTTTAAACCATCCCTGTTTTATCCTCTAATATCCATACCTCTCTATTTTGAAATTTATTATTTAATGAAACATTCCTTCCACGTT
Organism: Gerris lacustris; assembly: GCA_951217055.1. NCBI lineage: Eukaryota > Metazoa > Arthropoda > Insecta > Hemiptera > Gerridae > Gerris > Gerris lacustris. Next base: position 4,965,826 of record OX578285.1, read on the forward strand.
ATTACTTTTTAATTAATTCCCCTAGTATTTGTTAAGGTATTTTATTATTTTTTTAGTCAACGCATAATTAATACCAAAGATATTTCTAATTACAAATTTAAAAATCAGTGTATAGCTACCTACATTATAGCTTCGAAAAAGACAAGCTGATACAAAAATTACAATGTATGTATTCATCTGAAGTGGTCTTTCACAGTTAAAATTCGTGTTACAGTTAGTAATTACAGTTTTATTCCTTAGGAAAATGGTTTCTTGTAATTATAATTAGTTATATTCTCCCTTTTTTTTCTTTTTTTTCAATTTCCTGTTATTTTTAAGTGCTGCTGTTGAGTATAAGATTTTTTTATTTATTGTAAATAGGTGTTTGTATGGGTTTTTGTGCAGTTTTGAAAGATTTCTTTTCTACTATGTGCTAAGTGGGCAAGATCTCGTAAAAGTCTGTATTATTTAGGTACGTTTAATTTGTGGTATATTTTTTATAATCCGATTAGAATATCTTTGAATGGTATTTGGTCAATGATTCCGGGCACTCAATCAAGCCTGTTAGCCGGTGCTGCTGTAGAATCGTACCCTTAAAATTAAAGCTTTTCTGTAACTGCTAAAGAGGTTCCTCGTGACAGGTGAATCTTAGTTTGGAAACCGGTCTCATTAATAGAAAAGGCGTCGAGAGGCTTTTCTCCTCCTCGTCAATAAACGATTAGATTTTATTCGGAGGGATCGATGGTGTCGGGTGGTTTGTGGAAGTATCCAGGCTCGGGGTCAGAGGTATACTCGTTAAGGAAGCCTAGACTCATTAGGAAAAGCTACGTATAACTTTGTTTTCTGCCAGTCTCTCTTCCCCGCCGTCGAGCTCGAAACCTTCTCGCTCTTCCCTCTCGACAGACTCAAGTACTGTTTAAACTTAATACTGCTCGAAGGGCTTTCCCTTTAAACCCTTATCCCGACTTATTTCGCAGAGAAAGGAAAAATGTTGTTAGCCACACGAAGAATCTCAAGTTTTAAAATTCTTCTGTTAATCATTGTGTCACTAGTGCAACTCCCACTAAAGCCTTTAGTTTGACCTTGTTTCAATATGACGTGGAAACATTTAACGTCGCGACGTTTTATTTTACTTACGGCGCGTCGAGAGTAAAACAAAATATTAATTAGCTGAAATAATTTCTTCAGTAGCCGAATTAGGATAATCAAGAATTAACTAAAAAGGGAATCAACTATTGTATGATTTAGTATGTTTTGTCTTAGTATAACAGTTTCTAAGTATAATCAACGTGTTTCCTTAGAAGAGGGGGGCTTTGAAACACTCCAAAAACTTGAATAGATATGAGTTAATTCATTAAGTTGTACTTTGTTTCACATTGTGAAAGCAAAATAACTAAATTTAAATACTCTTCTCAGTTATCATTATAGACAAATAGAATGATAACTGTTGATAAAACCATGGTAGTATAAAGCCCAAACGGCATTCCGAATGAACTACTCACCGCATTTCATTTAGCACTAACTCTTGTTTGCTCAATACCAAATTATAGAAGGTATGTCTGTCCGTCTTTATACGTTCTATTTTTTGCCATCTTCTTTTGCCATATATATTTGTTATTTCAGTAATATCAGAAGTGTTAATGGAGAATATATTTGCCTTAAATAAAAGTCTACATATTTCTAAAAACGTACCAACTTTACAATTGAAATATAAAGGTTTTGGTGTTGTTAAAGTCCGGTTCTCGATTAATTACTACACTAAAATAGTTTCCTGTAGTTGAACTCCAACCTAAGGACCTAAATTTAGATAACTCCTTTTCTGCACACTATTATGATGAATACATGAAATTAGTTTTAAAGGGACATTTAAATTCGTATATTTAATTAAAGCATACAATTCCTAAGAGCTTTGTCTCATTAATCATTTAGACGAAGCGGAAATAATAATATAAGCGAAATCTTTTGTACTGCATTGTAATTAACGTGTATAATACATGTTTTAATTTCCTTTTTATTTGTTAAAACCCCATTTTGAATGCTTCTACTTTTCACTTCACACATAATTTGTCTTCATGACCTGGTTGTTAAGTAATCACGAAAGTAAATTAAATTTAAATAAGAGTACCTTACTACAAATAAGACAGATGGCCTGAACTACGTGCGAGATTAGGCATACCGTGATAGTTTAACCTATTATTTCAATATTTCGCATATATTTTTTTTTCTTTCCCACAATACTTTCTTACTAAGCTGCACAACACTACAGTCCTGGGCGTAATGGCTTTCTCACATCATTTTCTCCTGATTTCCCTGTCCATTATCTAATACTAGTGTCGGATAGAAAGAAAACAAAGCAAGACCAAAGAATGTGGCATTTATTACATGGGGGGGGGGGGGGGGGCGTCTGAAATACTTTGGGCATGTGTCCAACGTATGCCAGAGGACAGACTACCTAAATTACTGCTGCAAGGACACCCTGGATGAAGAAGATTAGAAGGAAGACCACGAGTAAGATGGATGGAGATGCAGCAGTTTATTTTGGTATTCTGTCCTCTGGCATGCGTTTTACATGTTCTAGCCATCTCAGACGCCTACTTGTAGTTACTGCCACAATTTTTGGTCTATTTTTTTTTTTTTTTTTTTTTTTCCTTATTTTCCGACACTAGTATTAGGAAAACATTTTTAAACAACCACTTTTTAAACAGCCACTGTTCCGAACATTTTATGTACGGAACATGCTTCACGTCTCTGTGAATCGAAAGTAGGACGTTATTTGCGATTCGTTGTAATCCCGGGGCAAGTGTCATGGCCTTGTCATGCAAACCATTTCCTTTCACTTACGTAAATAAACTGTTATTTTAAGGAACATTTTCCTTGAAGAGACTCCAGTGATGTTCGTAGAGGACTCCTTTTATGATTTTGGATGCTACCATTTTCCTAGCCGTGAACATCGCTAGAGGCGCTAGTGTCGATCACTGAGCTATTGCAGCCGCCTCCTCCAGGTGCTGTCATAATCGCAGTCTTCGTGAGTTCAGCTCTTGTGTTAAGTGAACTGTGAACATACTACATCATTAAATTATACTACATCACTCCCACACTGTGACAACTGATTTGTAGTCGTTTCTTTACTGACTTACGAAAATTCGGGCTTACCTATTATTGATAATGTATAGTTAAATATGAGCTCACAGTTTGTCAATTGGAGTAATTTATTTCCTTAAATACAATAAAATCTAAACTTCTATTTTTGTCATATTAAGCCTATATTACAATAAATGGGAAGAGAGGATGACTCACTTTAAATCCGCCAAAGGAATAAGTTGCGAGATCGATCTTAATTCATAATCGCTGAGCTACTACCGCTGGAATTCCGTCTAGAAAAAACTTACATTTTAAAGGTTTAAATAACATTAACACATCTTTACTACATATAGGGGGTCCCCTGTAGCTTATTACTCTCGATGGCGCTTCTCTTGGTGGAGGTCCGAGTTCAAATTCAGTCTCAAACAAGGGACCTTACGCTCGATGTTCTCCTAGATATATAGTTGTACATGCCCTTTGGTAGGCATCGGCCCTCCTGTGTCATCCATTACATATATAGTTGTACATGTACAAGCCCTTTGGTAAGCATTGGCCCTCCCGTTTCATCCATTACATATATAGTTGCACAAGCCCTTTGGTAGGCATAGGCCCTCCTGTGTCATCCATGACATTTATAGTTTTATTAGTACTTTGCAGATATAGGCTCTCCACGGGCTGTTGATCCATAGAGGTAATTAGTTTGATAGCTATTGTTTATTTAGTAACAGCCCATTTAACCCTTGAGTAGAACCAGAGAAGTAGTTTATCTCCTCATTTATAGTACTAATATAAATAGTCGGTGAGAATTTCTAAACATCGATGAGTTAAGCAACGGTTTCTAGCTGCTTTACGCTGTTTTTATAGTCATATTTGTGTAAATAAAACTCGGGTGTTTGGGATACTCTCCTGACTGGCTAAAACAACACCCGTTGAAAACGATGCCAAACAACTGTAACTTTTCCTCTCTCTTTTACTTGCATACAATTATTATAATTGGTTTTATTATTTTGGTTTGAATGAGTTTTGAATTAGTTCCATACATTTCTATGGAATGTATATTTTATTATATAAACACTCTGTTTGACCCTTTTACAAACTTTAAATATTTTTCACGTTTTTTATAATCGTTGATTTTTAACATCTTTACAGATCCACCTCGCATATTTGCATTTCCTCCATTCGACTCAACAGCGTTGTTAGTACGTAATTAAATGTAACATTTAAAGAGTTTATGCCTTATAGTTTCCCGAAAAATTGAGTTATTTTACTTGGTTGAATTTAGCTGTGCACTTGTCCGACTAAATTTGCAAGGGTATTGTTGAAAATTAAATTCTAGATATATATTTATTTTTTGCATGAGAATCAAGAGTAAAACTTGTTCAAACTAAATTAATCCCGCTAAGTTTAAATTTATAAATTTTATTGTGAATCAAGATCGGCGGTGACCATGTCAGGCAACTGACGCATTCTCCTTCGGAAGATTTAGATTAATTAAACTCCGGTCTCAGAAATCAAAGTTATTGGCCCACTGCAATTAGCATTATGCATCTTTAAAGTTTTCTATTAAAATAATTAGATTAATTAAACTTTGGTCTCTGAAATCGAAGTTATTGGTCCACTGCAATTAGCATTATACATCTCAAAGTTTTCAATTAAAAGAATTAGATTAATTAAACTCCGGTCTCTGAAATCAAAGTTATTGGTCCACTGCAATTAGCATTATACATCTTAAAGTTTTCAATTAAAAGAATTAGATTAATTAAACTCCGGTCTCAGAAATCAAAGTTATTGGTCCTCTGCAATTAGCATTATACATCTTAAAGTTTTCAATTAAAAGAATTAGATTAATTAAACTCCGATCTCTGAAATCAAAGTTATTGGTCCTCTGCAATTAGCATTATACATCTTAAAGTTTTCAATTAAAAGAATTAGATTAATTAAACTCCGATCTCTGAAATCAAAGTTATTGGTCCTCTGCAATTAGCATTATACATCTTAAAGTTTTCAATTAAAAGAATTAGATTAATTAAACTCCGGTCTCAGAAATCAAAGTTATTGGTCCACTGCAATTAGCATTATACATCTCAAAGTTTTCAATTAAAAGAATTAGATTAATTAAACTCCGGTCTCTGAAATCAAAGTTATTGGTCCACTGCAATTAGCATTATACATCTTAAAGTTTTCAATTAAAAGAATTAGATTAATTAAAAAACTCCGGTCTCAGAAATCAAAGTTATTGGTCCACTGCAATTAGCATTATACATCTTAAAGTTTTCAATTAAAAGAATTAGATTAATTAAACTCCGGTCTCTGAAATCAAAATTATTGGTCCTCTGCAATTAGCATTATACATCTTAAAGTTTTCAATTTCAACTGATTTTTATGAAACCTGTAGCATTTCGTTCAGAGCAGGTCGAAGTTTACTCATTTTTCAGTAAACAATTTGTTTAGACAATTATAATCGAAAAATTATAAACAATTTATAAAATTATCAAAATATTGAAGATTACTTCTTATTTTTTTATAAAAAAGGCAGTACTAATCTTTTGGTGTCGCTGAAAATGATTATGAGGTCAAAAATACGAGAAAAACAAATTAATGAAAAAAACAAATTTAATTTAACATGAATATCATAAAAATGTGAAAAGTTAAAATTAATATCTAAGACAGTTTTTACTTTTTCGTATAAAGTGAAAATATTGTTATCGAAAATTCGATTTTGAGATTTTGATGGATTTACGTTTTGAGGTCCCCTGAGTAAAAAAGGGGTTTTTAAAAAATGTCTGTCTGTCTTCTGGCTAAGTAATTATGATCTTGCATGTGAGAAAGTTTGTTTAAGTTGTTTCAGACAGATTTTTGGGTATCTGATCACGAATTTTAATTAAAAATAAGTCGACTTAAAAAAATAAAATTTTCAGAATATACATTTTATTTTTATGAAAAATATGCTAGTATTTAGTGTAATGTAAATATAAAAGAAACCCAAAAAGTTTGTTTAGACTTTGCCTTATTATTATTTAATTTAGGCTAAACTACTGGGGCAATTTTGACGAAATGTGGCATGCATGTCCAGAAAAATCATTTGCCGAGGGGAAATCGAGAAATGAATTTTAGTTCCAAATATGGGGGTGTTACCCTCAAAAACTTGGAACAAACAATTATTTCTCCAAAACTGTTCCGACGAAAATTATTAGAAAATTCTTAAATGTAGTCCATTTAAATTCGAATCTAACGATATAAGCTTTTTTTCGTGATATTAATAAAAATCAATCTGATTTTGTTGAAAATTGAAAACAAACATTTTCTGGGATCTGGGACCGAGATTATATAAGAATGTTAGTCTTAGTTGGAAAAAAATGCCCGTTTGATTGTTGCTTTCCAACTAACGTTTGTCATAAATACTTACAGATGGTTTCTTCAATGCCCATACAAATACTTTTAAGCGTAAAAACATGTTCTACATTAGTCAAACTTAACAAGTTATTTTTAAGAAACTCAAAATTGAAAGGCAAATTTATATGCGCGTGTGTGTTCTATTTGTCTTTGTGTAAGAATGATTTGACGAAAGAGAATACGTAAAATTGAAATTAGATTTGTAGGATTCGAGAAGGAGCTAGGATCCATGAATAATTACCGTGGCCTTTGTATAGGGTTGTTCGGTTCTATTCCACTGGCAATGTCTAAGCTCTTAGATTACCCTTACTGGAAATTTATACTAGCTCTTAGATATTTTATACCACGAATTCATTGATAAAGGGCATATATCTATTAAGGGTTTTATGATGTTCCCTTTGAGAACGGTGTACATGTTATTTTACACTTATGGTCTATTTAATTTTTAAAATAATTCATTATTATAAAATACATACAAATAACTATTTGTATGCTTTTCTCGTTGTGATTTTATTATTTTTATTATATTTTATAAATTTTATTATTTTTATTTTGTGAGTATAATATGATTATTTAACTATGAAATTATTTATTTCTAATTATGCGCCTGTAGTAGTTAAAGCGAGCGAATGGAGCTTCTTACATTTAACAAAATATGGAACCTGTTTGTATGTCTGTCAGTAACGTTTACGAGTCCGACGATAAATTGAGTAAACTCGATAATCGAGTATCGGTCGGTTGACCGATTTAGTCGAAATTTAGTATAGGTGTTCTTTTTACTAATGCTCAGGCTGTGTTTGTTTGACAGCCTTATCCATTTAAGAGTTCGCCCGTAACGCTCGCATCAATAGTAAAATAGGAATTTTAGGACGGGAAAAGATTCTAACATCACCTATTCAATGAGGCGAACATTAATTAAAACCAACAGTGACACCACTATAAAGTGATTGAGGTCGTTAAAACTATTAAAGCGGGTCTAAACGTTTAAAATAGAAAAAACATCTTTACTGATATACGTTCCAACGTAATGAGTTAAATAAAAACTTCATATACATAATTTAAATTACAATTTAAACATGCATGTAACATTTCAACTTATACAAGCAGAAGTTTTTGTGTAGAGAAGTGATACATTTTATAATAGTTTAAATGGAGATAGCCGGGGCGTGTAAGTTAGGGAAATCAGAAAGGCAGCCTTTTCCCCTACTACACGGCTCACTATTGTAATGGTCCTTTTTAACTATCAATTCATCATGATTAAATATTTATTTTGTTAATATTATAGGTATTTATTGCATTAGGCTCAATGATAGAGCCGCGCGATGCTTAGTTAGTACTATACTGGTAGAGTTTGCTACGTCATAATTTAGTCGCAATGTTTTTATTAATTTCTAATATTAATGGTTGAAAAATTTCCAGATAAAAGATTGTGACAGTCTGACGGATTTTGTTGATGGAGGATATGTAAAGGACTAGGATTCTCTAGAGATACGGCTGTATCTAGGGGGCTTAATATCCCTTGGGATAAGGGGAGCTCCATGCGGCCACCCTTTGCAACGAGCCCCAGTAGACCATGTCTGTATCCAGAGTACCTGGCACTGTTCAAATCCAAGAGGCCTGTCCGTGTGCCGATTCAGGGCGGAGTTGGGTGTGAATGAGGTGTCAGCCGACGAGGGACGCGGTCATATCTCGCCTTGGCATCGTGTCCCCTCCACGCCTTCCCGTCTAGCCAGACTTAGCACCCACTAGATCAGTCGTGGTCTACCTTCTCCTTACACTCCACCTGTATTATTCTCTCTTGATTTAAACGCTTCTGTTCTCTCCTCTGCTTTGAAATTAATGAAGCTCGGATATTGATCTGCAGTGCATTTCAACGAAAAGATGGAAAATTATGAAACATGAATTGAGGGCCTCCGTAGCTCAGATAAAAGCAGTCGGCTGGCCTATCAATAAAGTTAAACTACATCCTACATGTTCACATCTTGAAATGGTGACTACAGATCTGGGTTCTATTACCGGATCGTGCCCCCCCCCCCCCCCCCCCCCCCCCCCCCCTATTTACCTAGCATCGCCATATAAATGGGTATCTGCTTATGTGAAGTGGCGACTAAATGGTTGCTTATATCAATTATCAGGTTTATACAGCTGATGTAGCGACATACTAATCTTGTGTCATCTCTATATAATATATATAATCCCTTTGCCAGGCCCTAATACGGGTGGAGTTTGCTTGGTAGAAACATTAATTACATTGTCCCATAATGATTCCTAATTAAAAGCGACTTCTGTATCATAAGCTTGCATATTTGCTTTAGTAACTTGTATTAATGCTGTGCCTATTAAGGGAGTAAGGTTTAAACGGATGTACCACCTACCACCATAACCAAAGATCAACACTATTAAGTTTTCCAAGAAAGCGGGTGTTATTAGATAATAATGGTGTGATGTTAACTTAAAGCTTGTCCTTTATTTCTATATAGAACATACAATATTTCTAATATTAAGCTAATTATTCTAGAAATGTCAAGGGAACCACAATTGTTTAAATTTTATATCTATATTTTTTAAATTTCTCGTTTATTAACAAGTGACAAGTATGCTGACATTGTTAAATTACGAACTGCCTTAAAAATAGGGGAGGAGGGAATATAACTATGGAAATAATTATTTATTTATGATTATAGTCTATCATTCTACCGACTGTGCTTTCAATGGTTGCTATTTTTTTGAAAAGTTTATCGAAATCCAAATGGTTCAAATATTTTTACTTGTATAACCTTTTACTTTTGCCTCTAAATAGTAGGATATTGCCCTAGAGAAAATGAGAAATCGATCGAAACATTGGCTTTTAAAATAAATATAATATAGTTTTGAAAATAGCCTTTCTTCTATTGAACGTCTGGTACAATAAAAAGTCCTAAGTATGTGTTTTCTTAACATTGTTATTTCTACAGGCATTTTAAATTCCGATAAAAATAGATACCATCGGGTTTTGTTACAAGTTTTGTGCATTTTCAACTCGTACACGGTGAAACACCGAAGGCAAATTGTAAAGGTCGTTGAGAGATAGAGTTTGGTGGAGGGAGAATATAGTCGGTGTTGGGCTATGCCCGAAATAGTTTTGGTAGGACTAAGTCGGGGCATCTCATAGTTGAAGTAAGTCTAGAAACCTATAACACTGCTCTGTTCTCTTGACTTAGACCCTTTCTCAAGCCTTAACTATGAGCCAAAGCAACAAAGCATCCAATGCTAACTTCTCCACCCATCACCTTCCCTTTCAATTTCTTGTGAGAATTCTTCTTTTCTTCTTTGAAATGGGATCTAAGTTTTTTTTGCTTATTCCAACCGCAACTCTTTGTCTTTTCAGAAGATGTTCGCCTCTAAAAAGTAAATACAGTTGTATCATGTACATAGTTAAAGTTCTCATTTACTATTTGAAAAACCCATTTTGTTTTAGTTGAGTTTAACTAAGCTCTATTCCTAAACTTATTCTTTCTGTACCTAGGGTCGATTGAACTTCTCATGGAAACTTGTGTTTTGAAAACACTATTCCATCAGACGTGATTCCTTTATATCGATAAGGACGTTCGAGTTGAAATGGGTAGCTACTTAACTGAAGTAGCGTACGTCGGTCATAAGTACCTTATTCTACTTCAGATGGGAGTTGAGGTTCGCATTTTAAATCGGATTTCTAATTATAATAAATTGATGACCCGTTTTTTCAGGTTTCATATAATTGTCGTTTTATGTATAAAATATAAGAGCATGCTTGATAAATTCATTTTTAGTGTTAACAAGAAGTTCTGAAGTAGTGTACTGATAATAATCCAGTAGAGTGGTCATAATGTGTGGCAATAGTCAAATATTGTGTGCTTAGAAAAAACTAATCAAGTGTAAAGAAATACTCAAGTCTCCGCGCTTTGAAACCTTATTTCTCTCTCGTATGCTCACATCAATAAGACTCGACGCTTAGGCACTTACAATGACCTATTAATAAATGTAATGATCTTTAAGGATTTAACACATACGTGTATTTCTTTGATTTTTCCGCAAGTACAACAATTTTTTAATTTAGTTTTGATTTATTCACAATTCAGAAGTTTAATTTTAATTTCTTTGCTTCCTTGCTTACCAAAGGTAACTGAAGCTATGTGATCGTTCTGATGAGCGAACATTTTTTATGATTCCGATTTCAAAAATTCCAAGACAGAAATTTGTTTCAGACATCACGGAACATTATTGGTTTCGTGTATGTCTGTCGCTCAACATATCTCAAAAACTACTCGTCCGATTATAATGAACTTTGAATGTTAGGTCATAAATAGCCCTTTGTATAGGTCCCATATAAGACCAACCTTCTGCGTCCATTTTTTTTTTTTTTTTTTCTACATGCGCACAAATATATTTACAACTATATCTTCAAAATTAACCATCTGAGTTTTATAAAATTTGGATAGTTTGTCGGAAGTAGCCCGTAGATAGCCCCAAAATAATTTCAACCGTCTGCGCTCTTTAAATTTTGCTAAATTGATACTTTAATGTAAAAAATCAAAACAATTTTGATAGATTTAAAAAACGGGGAAAAAATTAAATAAATTGTACAAAATGTTTTTAAATGCTTAAAATCATTAAAGTATACGAGATAGGACGCGAGAAAGCTATGTACCACAGTTGGCAGAGTATTTTTATAAGGAGACTAAACTATGATTAATGTAATATCATTTTTTCAACTGGCTCTTAAAAATATACTGCAATAATGTTAGATTAGATTAGATTTTTATTTGTATAAAAACATTAGTTTTGTACAAATGGAGTCGCTTTTGTTTACATTTTTTTTTTTTTTTTTTTTTTTTTTTTTTTTTTTCATATAATGAAATTATAAAGAAAGCTGACATTAAATGGATAAAACATAAAAAATTACTTCAGATTTCAAACATGGCAAAACAATAACTGCCTACCTCTGTTAATAATAAGAAAATTAAACATAAAATAAGAGTGATAAAATAATAATAATTAGATTGAACAAATTTGCATGCCTCTTTGTTATTTATTAATGTACTCCCTCTTGTAAGGTTATTTTATATGATACATATTCTTTAAATTATATATTAGTGTAATTCAAATCATAAAATAAACCTTTCTATTATAAAAATAACATAAAATAAAATTAAAAATTCTCTTCTCTAATTAAAATTTGCTTTTTTATTAAGTTGTGTATGTAAAATAAAAAAGAGAACTTAACTTCTTTAAAACTGAGAAAGATCTCAGTTTTAAAATATTTATAAAAAAGTAATACAGGTGTCTCCCGTAGGTAGATTGGCAAGTATTTATTAAAGATGCTACATTCGTTGAATCATTGCAATTGGTCGGTATGAGGTGCGTTGGAAGGAAGTATTCTCTTTGAGGGGCGTACATAGGGCATCTAAGCAATAAAGTCCTCAGCCTCGTGTAAGTCGCACACAGTACATTCTTCATTGCTATTAATCTTGTACATTATTCCATTAAATTATATTTTAATTATCCCATAGCCGGAGGTTCGGATTTGTGCTAAAACTTTTTGCATTTTAAAATTAAGGCCATAATTTAGATAGTTAGTGGAATCATTCTTAGAGCAGTAGAGGATGTGGTAGAAATTATTATACGATGAATCCTTTTGAAATCTTCCTTCTCGAGTTTAGTCTTGTATTTGTTTATTATATCTTTTATTGTGATGTTATTTATTTGGCCGTTAAAAAGTTGGTCTAATTCATAACCACCTATATTATTCAAAATATCTTTGACCTGAGTATACCAATTAAATTGATTTGTATTTGACGGAACCTTGTCCAGGTATTTAAGCCGCTCGAGGCAGACTCGCAGGATATAATTTTCATCTAGCGACTGTACGTGGTTGTACCAATTTAGGGCTAATTTCAAAATATATTGTGAGATATGTGGGATTCCAAATTCCGCGCGAATCATGTAATGAGGGACATTCCTTTTAAGAGAGAAGTAGTTTTAAAAAAAATAATTTTGTGCTGCCTCCAGATTCTTCGAAATATCGTAGATATACTACTGCAGGAATGTTTGCTTCTTTTGTTTGATTACAGTTTTTTAAATACACAATAAAAAATAATAATTATATCCATGTTTGTTTGTGGGGGTTTGTAGGAACTCCTTTGTGCACATCTCGATATAAAATATATATTATTATAAAAGGTCATTTTAAGATCGTCTTTCGAAAATGGCTGCATAGAGAAGATACTGTGCAACTACGCTGGGAAACTCAAGCAGGAAGACAAGATGAGAGTACAATCTACGTCCTTCTCTAGCCTCTACCAAGTACTCGACACCTCTAATCATCCGGACAATAATTATTTGAACACCGCCCTGTTTCTTCCGTTCACGATTCAACGAGTCCCAGCCCAGGTCCGTACCGCTGGACGAGATAATTTAAATCTAACGATTAGACGAGTTATGTACATGATTGCTACAAATGAAATATGTCCGGTATGCAATCTTGCTGAGAGGGAAACTCTGGCCCATATATTTTTGAGGTGTCCAACGTATCTGCTTCAAAGAAAGAAGTTCTTGCCTTTGCATCTGGTAACTGAGGAATGGTCAGATGAAACAAATGTAGCTTCTCTAATAAATGTAAAAACAAAAAAAAACAAGGTCAAAATGTTTTTTATTTTGTATTAAATTCTTTTAAATTGAGTTCCCATATTTTAACTGAGTAATTGTGGTAGATGTAAATATTAACTAATTACGATTAATTATTTTGATGAAGTCCCAGTTATTGGTTTATTAAAAGATGTATTATTGTTGCGATTTTCTTATCGTTATTAGCTTACTTTATTTTGAAACTTATATTTTTCAATTTTATTTTTCTGTAGGAGGTACTGAGGTTATTATTATTGCTATTTTTTTATTATCATTTCTTTTATTTTTAAAAAAAAGAACACGCTTTTTAGTTTAATGTTAGACAGCTCAATGTTAACCCCCTTTGTATAAAGAATTTTCTTTAAATACAAATATTTAAAAATAAAAAAATAAAAGGGGACATTATTGGGATTGGTAAAGAGGATGGTGAAACATGCTCAATAAGAAGTTAATCGATTTCTGTGTCTGATAGACAATTGTACAACAAAAACTTATTAAGTGCAACGGAAACTAATTATGAAAGAGGTGTAGTTCAATAAACAAAACACGACTTCACACAAAATTATTCAAATTAAAACAATTATTGACCGGTTTCGGCTGTTCTAATGCAGCCTTCTTTAGATAATCTACTTAAACTTAAGGTAAAATAACATTGTAAAACAAGTTAAACAAAATGAAAATAATAATTGAAAAATAAGTGAAAATTAAAATTGAAATACATGGAATGCAAAATACCCCGTGGTTATTGAATGACTTTGGAATTACAAGTGAAAAAAATGTTTAAAAAGAAGGCTAAGCTGCAGGCTCTAAGAAAACAGCCGAAACCGGTCACTTGTTTTAAGTACAATCATTTTGTGTGAAGACGTTTTTTTGGTTATTGAACTACTCCATTTTCATGATAAGTCGCGTACTACACAATCGAGAAACTTAATTGAGCTATTCGTGGTCGACTTTTTTATTTATTGAAATTTTAGTCGTTGTATAGCTATTGGAAAATATAAGGGGTCGACCTTATCGAGAATTTCCAATACGCCGTACCGTCATCTTGAATATCGAGGTCAAATGTCCATCTTCGGACAGTATCTGAAAAGGAACTGCTATCCCGATGTCATTTATTTAAGACCCCTCACCCCAGACTTACTTGTACATTCCGGTCGAGTCGTCCAATTCGATTTTGATGAAGTTAAACAAGGAGGATTTTCGGGGGCGGAGGCCCTACTATCAAAAGGTTTCTTATAGCGAAGAAGAAAAGGTCCCAGTAGAGGCCTATGCCCTTCCGTCTCATCCCCGTCTTCTTTATCCCTCTAAACTTAGTAACAGTCCGGGCCCTTTAGGAAAAACCTCTATCTCCTTTATATCTGGTCTCTTTCTTTTAACCACTATTCTGCTCTATATCTAATATCGACTATGTTTTTATCGTACAACTATCCCATACTTACTACCTAAAGAGATTTGAGATTGACTTCAGCTCACTCGTTATTTCGGTTATTTTGAATTAGGGCTCAGTAATATTTTTATCTTACAGCTATCCCATACTTATTAAGTTTTAATAGTGACAGATTCTATTTATAATTCTAACCTAATATTGAGAGAATTTCAGGTGTTTATGTTGGGCTAATTGAAATTTTTATATTCTACAAAAAAGCGTAGAGAATAGTATATTTACTCACTCGGTAGAATCAAATGTGAAGTCTATTTTAAGTTGGATACTTACAAGGAAAGTAAATAAAAATTTTATAATTTGAATATACATAATATAGATGAAATATTAATATTTGACTGTATTAAAAGGTGATTAAGAAATTTACATTTTGAATTGATAATAATAAGTTAATTCGCCTGAAACCTTGGTCTAAACACAGACTAATCTGGTGAGTTGGAATCCCAGAGAAGTGAGGCATGTTTCACACTGAAACCTAGGTCTAAACACAGACTAATCTGGTGAGTTGGAATCCCAGAGAAGTGAGGCATGTTTCACACTGAAACCTAGGTCTAAACACAGACTAATCTGGTGAGTTGGAATCCCAGAGAAGTGAGGCATGTTTCACACTGAAACCTAGGTCTAAACACAGACTAATCTGGTGAGTTGGAATCCCAGAGAAGTGAGACATGTTTCACACTGAAACCTAGGTCTAAACACAGACTAATCTGGTGAGTTGGAATCCCAGAGAAGTGAGGCATGTTTCACACTGAAACCTAGGTCTAAACACAGACTAATCTGGTGAGTTGGAATCCCAGAGAAGTGAGGCATGTTTCACACTGAAACCTAGGTCTAAACACCGACTAATCTGGTGAGTTGGAATCCCAGAGAGGTGAGGCATGTTTCACACTGAAACCTTGGTCTAAACACAGACTAATCTGGTGAGTTGGAATCCCAGAGAAGTGAGGCATGTTTCACACTGAAACCTAGGTCTAAACACAGACTAATCTGGTGAGTTGGAATCCCAGAGAGGTGAGGCATGTTTCACACTGAAACCTAGGTCTAAACACCGACTAATCTGGTGAGTTGGAATCCCAGAGAAGTGAGGCATGTTTCACACTGAAACCTAGGTATAAACACAGACTAATCTGGTGAGTTGGAATCCCAGAGAGGTGAGACATGTTTCACACTGAAACCTAGGTCTAAACACCGACTAATTTGGTGAGTTGGAATCCCAGAGAGGTGAGACATGTTTCACACTGAAACCTAGGTCTAAGCACAGACTAATTTGGTGAGTTGGAATCCCAGAGAGGTGAGACATGTTTCACACTGAAACCTAGGTCTAAACACTGACTAATTTAGTGAGTTGGAATCCCAGAGAGGTGAGACATGTTTCACACTGAAACCTAGGTCTAAACACCGACTAATTTGGTGAGTTGGAATCCCAGAGAGGCGAGACATGCTTCACACTGAAACCTAGGTCTAAACACCGACTAATCTGATGAGTTGGAATCCCAGAGAGGTGAGACATGTTCCACACTGAAACCTAGGTCTAAACAACGACTAATTTGGTGATTTGAAATCCCAGAGAGGTGAGACATGTTTCCACTGATGATCACATCAAATAAATGAGTAAAGTGGCCGAATCCCCGTCCTGTAATAATCTTAATCTACTCATACGTTGATTTACACTAAACAAAGAGCAAACAGAAAGTCTATTTAAAGATGTATCTCTTATGCACATTTTAAAGTTTTATTAAGTGAAATTGTTTTCAAATGCGGTGGAGGTAGTAGTCGATTCTGCGGATAGAAAAGAAGTATTTACCTCAAGGAAAATGTGTGTTCTGTTTTAAAAAAAAATCTGAAGTCGAGAGCGTCCGTTTCAAGTCCTAATCCATAAGATCAAGTCTATATTGTTTTCCACTCATCTTAAGTCTTAAATATTATTTTCCCACTACAATTCTTTGTCAGGTACTTAAATTTATCTTTTGGAGGCATCCTAATTATTTAATTGAGTATATGTGAAGTTCTTGTATTTAACTTATATATTGTAATAGTCAGGATAAATAAATGGGATTTAAGCCGGGTTCCCACGGGTGAAGACTCTACAGTGCCACGCTAGAGTAAAGACTCTTGTGACCCACGCCTGGAGGGGGAAGAAGAGTGAAACTAGCGGAGAACAGTGGAGAGTTCACACAGGGTAGTGCTCACGCTTCTCAGTTTATCCCAGGGAGCCAACCATGAACGAGCTTCTCGTAGAAAAGCGAGCTTCTCTAAAATCTCTATTTTTATAATTTGAACAGCTCGAATCATTTAAAACTGACTCACTGGAATACAACTTTAGAAACTTCATAGTTTCACCGTCTTGCAATTTAAGAATACGAGCCGACGCCGAAGGCTCAGACATAGTTACCTACTACCTTTTAAAACAACTTGAAGAATATAGTATAATATCAAGCATACTAACAAGAAATATAATATAGTATAATAATATAGTATAATATCACGCATACTATAACAAGAAATATAATATAGTATAATATCACGCAAACTAACAAGAAATATAATATCGATGGTGTTGCGCCAAAGGGGCCAATCTGAAAAAAATCTACAAGGGCCAATCTGCAACTAATATCACGTTTGTTTTTTATTTATAATTAATAAAATAAATTTGGTTAATTTGACTTATTAATTAGGTATCCAAGTATATTTTAAATGAATAAAAATATAAATAAGGCATTCAAATATCAATTTTTCATTATAGCTTTTCAAGTTTTAGAATTCAAATATAAAATGCAGATTGGCCCTTTTGGCGCAACACCATCGAATATAGTATAATATATAATATAGTAATATAGTACATATAGCATAATATAGTATAATAATATAGTGTATAATATAATATAGTATAATATATAAAATTAAAATAGTATATAATATAGTATAATATATAATAAGTAATAATAAAACAAGCAAAGATAAAAGGTTTTAGCCGCGGGTGGAGGAGAGATAAAATAAAACAAAGTGTTGGCTCTATGAAACGGCTGGGGACAGGAGTATTGACTCCTGAAAATTAAACAGGTTTGATTTGGAGAGTGAGCGGTAGTGAACTATCCTCACTCCCAGTGACGTCAGAGGAGAGTTCACTGCGACGCGTTCACACGGGGCGAGTCCACTCTACAGTGAGCCACTCTAGAGTCTTCACTCCCCGTGGGAACCCGGCTTTACATCGAAGCGTTTAAAGACATTTTACTTCTACTCTTCCTCTAAATTTATTTTACCGATACTTTTAAATTTTACAACTTCTAGTGGTATAGAACTGGAATTTACTTTCATAACTGTATCTGCGATCTTAATGATTTACAAAGAACAATCCTTTTGATATTTTACACCCGATTCTTTCCCCGTATTGTAACAGTCACTTATTTTATAAAACAGTGGTTGTGATAAGACTTTTATTATCAGTAAATATGAAGACGTCGATTCTTTCTTTTGTAGAAGGAAAAAAAGTTTTAACTTTAATGAGTCTGTTTTTCATTCTGTTGTTTATTTCTTCTTTAACTGTCGAGAGGAAACAGATAAGACATTTAAGTACACCTCTCGAGACGTAAATTACATCTATGTTCTTTCCAAAGTTTCTAAAAGTCTCCAAAAAAAAAAAGAGAAAATACTTCATTTATTAAATCTACTTTTGAATGAATTTCGTCTCCGACAAATATCCATATTATTAACAGATCTATGACAATTTATAGAAGAATTGATCTGGCATTATAATTTATATAAAAGACGCTTGAGGTTCGAATGTGATTGTTCGGTGTTAAAATGCCACCTAGGGAAGATTACAGGTCGTAAGCATTGTGCTTTGTGGCATTGTGTATTCTTTTTCTTTGAAACTTTAGAGCCCTTTCATCTTCGACTGCAGTAAGCAATTGAAGCCGCCCCTGTTCTTAGACATTATTATACGAACAATCAAAGTTACTGTTTCATCCTAACATCTTACACATTTTTACTTTCTCTTATACGCATATATAAAGAGAAAGTATTGCGTTGTTCGCGAAAATTCCATTTTTAGATTTCGATGGATTTACACGTTTTGAGATTCCATCGGTACACATTGGTTCAAAGAAAATTCTGTGACTACATTATAAGAAATTATTCATTTTTAAAAGTAAATTATTTTTTATGGGGTACTCGTTTATGATATTTGAATTTCCGAGTGGTTAGCGAATTCCCACCTGAAAATATGGTCTTTTACCGACGTTTCTGGTAATGGTACGGGTCCGTAAGACATGTTATGCGACACTGATGATTACATTAAGTGAATGTGTTAAGTGACCGAGCTCCTCAAGTGCGACCCAACGAGTACCGGCTTCGCTCACTGGACCCCATGAGTACTAAAAGCGTAAATGTTATCTATATATATAAAATTAAAGTTTTGTCTGTACATTGGTCAGAATTGAACATTTTTGGATACTTTTTCATTTTAGACATTCCAAAAACCGAATCCGGCCTTAACTTTCTTCGTGTATGTATGTGGGTATGTATGCGTGTCTGTCGCCCCAGTCAGACTTTATAGGCGCAAAACTGGCTAAATGAAATCGATTAATTTTTTTTCAGGGGTGAGCGCAAACATGTTGAGCAATTTGTAGGCTTGGTTTCATCTAAAAATATTGAGTAGAACCTAAGTTATTAACAATTGTATAAAAAAAGTATATAAAACATAATCTAAAAAAATAGGTAAATAAACCCCACAGACTCGCTATTATATTATTACTTTTACTACTATTATTATATACTTCTAGACCACCTAGAGACTTGCGGTTTTTTGCGTTTGGTCGGAAATTGGCCTAAGCCCATTGAAAAAATCCGAAATGTTAAAAAAATATATCCCCCCCCACCCCCTAAAAAATTAAAGATGGCGGACGCACTTTAAAGTTTTTTTAGAGGCTTATTGTGGCTAATTGGTAAGTTGTATTGACAAGCTGATTGCGCCAGCGGTATCTAATTTTAAAAGATTTACTAATTTGGTCCTATTACTTTTTGTCGTAATTTCATCGGTTCTACCTTAAATAGAGCTAAATTTTATTTTTTTTAAAATAAATTTCACTTTGAGCGCTTATGGCGTCCCCAATTGTTGACCGATTTAATTTCTGATTGGAGTGCTTAAACCTCACACTAATGCTCTTTAAATATATTAAATGTATTTATTATTTTATTAATTGTTTCTAGAACTAGAGTTATTAAATATTTGCTGGTGCAACTGCCGAATTGAATGAAGAGGCTGGTAAAAATGCACCATCATCTATGGCTGGTTAAATAATGCACCATCATTGTTGATGATAGTTCAATGACTTCCCAGTCTAATTAAAGCAGTCCAAGCAGTCCCAGTCTAAATAGCATTGTTAGTTATTACTATATTACTTAGTTTCTACTGGCTATTTTTAAAATATATAGGTAGAATCCAAACTATGATTTGGAGATTATTATATTCTTAATAATGGAATTAATGATAAGTAATATAGTCCTGATTTTATTCCTAGAAGGCATTGGAAGCAAAACTATTTAGGAATTTAATTTAATTGATATGTCTTCATGATTATAGGAAACATAGCCACTAATACCTAGCATGAGCCCCGCGCGGAGCGCGGGGTGAAAGCTAGTAAATAATAAGTGCCATCAGCTGTCATCTCACCGTCTCTTGTTTACTATTTCATGTATTCTCCCCCTGTTCTCTTTTAACGTCTATATTCTCTATTTTTTCTTTTTAATTTTTCTATAACCATTAATCCCACCTTTATGGTTTAATCACTCAATTCTCTTCTTTTCACGTGAGCGACCTTATCTCGGTATTTTCAGTTTACACTTTCTGATAGCAACATTAAAATAGTTGCCGAAACGTTGGCTATGTGAAGATTTTTGGAGTGTTGTGTTTTTTTCATGACTGAACCCCCGAGTTGAGTGAAGGAGCTTTATATATATACTACTGTCGAGCTGAGTAATATGTGCTTTTATATGCAATACAGGGTCGTCCAAAAGTCTCCCCCCCCCCCCTCTTTACTTTTAAACGGTTTGAGATAAACTAATGAAACTTGGGGGATTCGTACCATGCAAAGGGAAGTTTGTTTTCATGCAATCGCGCACTAGGGGCAACCACCCACTTTTCCCCCAGGCAACCCAACTTAAAAAATTTCAAATTTGAGTGTATATTTTTGATAGCATATTTAGATTTTACGGTGAAAAATAATAAAATTTTACTAGTAACCAGGCGCTGAAATCTATCATTTTTATACTTTTGCCCTATATAGGGGGCAAAATATTGGAGATGGAAAAAAGTTACAAGTAAAATTTTATTATTTTTCACCGTAGGGTCCAAATATGCTATCAAAAATATACACTCCAATTTGAAATTTTGAAGTTGGGTGGCCTGGGGGCAAAGTGAGGGGTTGCCCCCAGAGCGCAATTACATGAAAACAAACTTCTCTTTTCATGGTACGGATCCCCTTAATTTCAATAATTTATCTCAAACTGTTTTGATTTTATAGCGATATAAGTGTTATGTTTTACTATTTTCGGTTAGGTTTTATTTTAAGGGTTATTTTTCTATATATTGGTATATTGGTAGAGTACTCACGTTTACAACTTTCAATATTTCTATTATTTAAACTTTAGTTTTTTAGAAGTTAGCAAATAAAAAAAACAGTAATGGGCAAATTTAAAATGAAATATTTTATATATCCTTTCATATTAATCAAATCAGAGGTAAAACAGTGTTGAAATTTTCTCCTCTTCATGAAAAGACATCGAGTCATAGATATGTTTTTGGGCGTTATATCCAGTGTAGCCAACATTTTAGCCACAGGGATTGATACACACTTTGATTTACAGGGCTCACTATTGATCATATCGTATTCGCTTCGGTAGTACATGGGGCTTGTCAAGGTTCACATCGTATTCGCTTCGGTAGTACACGGGGCTTGTCAAGGTTCACATCGTATTCGCTTCGGTAGTACACGGGGCTTGTCAAGGTTCACATCGTATTCGCTTCGGTAGTACACGGGGCTTGTCAAGGTTCACATCGTATTCGCTTCGGTAGTACACGGGGCTTGTCAAGGTCCTAACTGCTAGGTTCCAACGAGTGATTCGTCTTCACCATTTCTACAAATAGTTAAAAGGTTATTACAAATGATTTTAGGATTGATTAATCATTTAGTGGAAGTTTATCTCGTTAAACGCAGAAGAAAACTCTTTATCAAGTTTATAGTTTAACAGACCGACAATGGGATGAATTCTCTTCTGGTCTTGTAACTGAGGTTAATGTCCGAACCAAATAAAACTTTAGCTGCCAAAAGAGGGGAAGGGTCAAATGTCGTGTCCGGAAATTCAGTGTCAAGACCTAATCTCTCTGTCCGTTCGTCTTGAATTGAACCGACCGAATTGTCTAGTTTTTTTTTACCAGATCACAAGGAAAATTCCACCAACACTGTTATATTTATCTCTTTCAGGGTATGCCTCCAGAATGATCATTGATGAGAGTGTCGGGGGAAAGCGATGTCGGGCCCCGAGCTCAGTCAACCGTTGTATCTCGTTAGAGCTTTTCCACGCTTCATCTTATTTTTTTTGTCGAGTCTATAGAATTCGATTGAATTGTTTAGATCTACTATACGCTATAATAACTAGGACCGCAAAAAAGAAATTTAACGCTTTTGTAGATTACATTCCACTCTTATTATTTTAAAACAACTAAAATTTTACATGTTTTATAATATGTTAAAGATCCTGTGACAACTCGAAATAATAAATTGAACTTCCTTTTTTGCCAATAAAGAAAAAGAATATTGCGAATTATCTCTTTATTATACTTTTGTAGAGTTCAAACTAAATATTATATGAGTATAAAGTAAATATTAAATTTGTGAAATGGAAGTGTTAAAACCGATGGACCGCAAAAACAAGAGATACGTATATATTAATGTCGAACTATGTGACAATTACATAGTTATCGCATTTGAGGTACTATTAATAATATGTGGTCTATATTACAACCAAAATTATTACTTTTTGATAACCATTAAAACTCCTATGTTAGGTGGGACTGGAAGTATTTTTTTTATATTTTGAACCGGGGCTTAAACCCAATTTGAGTTCGAAGTTCTAAACCCGTAAAAATAGACCACGTAGGTGGGTCCGTTGAAAAATGTATATAATCATCAGTGTGAAACATGTCTTATCTTCCTGGGATTCGAACCAAACCTCGAAAATGATCTTGGTTTCAGGATAAAGATTACAAATACGCTTACAACGCGGCTACACCGCTCCCGACAATTCTATTATAATATTATTGTTGACGTAAGTTTCAAAAAGTTAATTTAAAAAAAAAATAGACTTCAAGATAGTTTTAATTCTATTACTGTTGCGACTTTACCCCTAAGCCTTTGTCTGGACTAAAGCTATAAAGGTTCCCTAGCAGAGTGGGGCCGTTATATAGCGGTGGACGTAACCGCGTTACTGCGGATGACATCACTGTGGTGGACGTAACAGAAAGGTTACCTAGGAGAGTGGTGCCGTTATCTAGCGGTGGACGTCACCGCGTTACTGCGGATGGCATCACTGTGGTGGACGTAACATAAAGGTTACCTAGGAGAGTGGTGCCGTTATCTAGCGGTGGACGTCACCGCGTCACTGCGGATGACATCACTGTGGTGGACGTAACATAAAGGTTACCTAGGAGAGTGGTGCCGTTATCTAGCGGTGGACGTCACCGCGTCACTGCGGATGACATCACTGTGGTGGACGTAACATGACCGGAGATGTCAACTTAAAACGACATTGAGTCTTGTAATTGTGGTTGAGAATGGACGGTCAAGACTAAGCGCATTATTAGAATATTTTAAAGATCTGCTGTTATAAATGTAGTTGCGATTTTGCTCCACCGATTATGTCTCAACTGGGCTTTTCTATAATAATTTTTTTCAAAAAATCGATCAATTTTTAGTCCTCTTCGCTGGTTCATATCGCACGTTTGCACTAATTTTATTGAGTGCACGTTACACCACTGTGACGGTTTTATGAAAGGCGTCACCGTTTGACGTTCTCCGTTAACTATGACGCTGTCAGAGCTCCCTAGGAAACTAAAGTCATTTAGTTTTATAGTGTCAACGTTTTAGTAACGGCTGCAAGGTAACGGTACCGCTCTTCTTGGAAACCTTAGATTAAGCCGCCAACAGGCTGTTGCCCCGTGGATTATTATATTCTAGTAAAATATAATAATTCAATTAAGCTTAGGTTTGCTAGGAGAACGTTACCGTTATCTAGTAGCCTTAATCTAGCGATGAATGACGTCACTAAAAATGTTGACAGTATAAAACTAAATGAGTTTCCTAGGGAGCGCTGATAGAGACAACGTCAAATAGCGGTGATGCCTTTTGTGTGACCGTCAGAGTGGTGAAATAGTTTTTCAAAGTTTTTCTTTATACTGATGTGAAATATTTCCTTTATTATTATGATGATATATTTTTTTAATAGTCTTATATATTATATCAGCTCAATAAATACCGAAATATTGGGTCAATCGAATGCACTTTTTTCCAAACTCTTTTAATATAAATTAGTTAATGTGAATAACCATAAAAACTCGAAATAATATCCGAAAATACTTTAAATTCCCCTGATAATTAAACTACTCTTTTTTTAATACATATATAAAAAAACAAACAGTCTGAGAATTAATTACTTAGCAGCATGTTCTAAAAATTAAAATTTATCACTACTTCGTAAAGCAACCGGAGTGGTTTTTTATGTGTGTCCAGTCCATAATTATTTTCGATGTATTCATATTATCATTTCGTGATTTTCCTTTAATTTACGAACAATTGCGTTTATGTATATATACTATAGTGATGAACCCAATATTCTGCTACCGAAATGAGTTTTGTAAACTAAAGTTGTCATTTTACCGTAATAACTGTGTGACATTTTGATAACTTTTCTGACACGGCTTACGCTGTGGATTTCAACTGATATTTGCGATTCGCTGGAAGCTTAGTAACGTTTAATAGCGGTTGTTTATAGGCATGGATCGGCCGGAAATGGAACTGAAGGGGTTGTACAAAGTGAAACCGATACCTGTGTTTATGTTCGGCATACTGTTTCTATTTTAAGCAAACAGTTAGAGGATATTCAATCCAACATGTTTCGGGGTATAAGGGAACCTGTATGTCGGCCGGTCAAGGTAAATTCAGACTAAAGCTTTAACCCTTTAAGCATCAGGCAAAAATAAAAAATTACGGAGGATTGGTGATTTATGTGATTTACCACCTGTTTAAAAATAGATAAAATAAATGTATTTCGAACGTTATCAGCTTAACTTTAAGATAAACGATTGATACCACGGCGAATGTGCAGAAATATTACGACAACAAGAAGTGGTTTCTACTATAAACTACTATCAATGTTAGCAAAATCTGCCACGAAATCTACCGATGACGATAACTTGAGTAAAAGATCACCGAGTTAGTTGAAATTTGGTACACATGTTTATTTTACCAATGCCCAGGCTGAGTTCGTTCGAAAACGTTATCCGTCCAAGCGTTCACGCGCAACGCTCGCATAAACGTAAGCTTCAAAAAGACGGGAAAAAATGTTATTATGGAAGCTTGTTACTTGACTTGTTTATTTTTGTTATATGTCAAAATGTCACTTGGTTTTTACATTTAACCATGAATACTGTATACGAATGGTTAATAAATAAATAAATAAAATAATTAACAAATAAATAATTAACAAATAAAATAATTAACAAATTTAAATAATTAACAATAAAACAAATAAACATTATATCTTACTTGCTATTCATCACAATAATTGTGTTTCCCTTTTTTATTTAACCATGTATACGATTGGCAATTAAATTAGTAAAATAATTAACAAATAAATAATTAACAAATAAATAATTAACAAACAAATAATTAACAAATAAATAATTAACAAATAAATAATTAACAAATAAAATAATTAACAGTTAAACAATTAAACCTTACATGCATCTTACTCGCTATTCGCTGTTTATTTATTCATTTATTTTTTTAATCACAATTGTTAAGCCATACTTGGGAGTAGAAGCAGTGACCAAAGGTGGACGAAAAGCTTGATACACTGGTACCCTAGAAAACTCAAGAGAAGAAGAGGTAGGCCACAGCTAGAATGGGACGAAGAGATGAAAAAATCTTGCGGGGTAGTAACTTGGCAAAGAGTAGCCCAAGACCGGAACGAGCGGAACGAGTGGAAAAAAATGAAAACCGTCTACTCCCAAGTATGGCTTAACAATATGAGTTATTGTGATGTCTTAATTATAATTACCTACCAACTTTTTTATTAATAAAATGTATATTTATATAAATTTTAAACGAGGTTAGACAGAAATGTTAGTTTTGTATGATATAGATTTAGATTACAGATAAATTTACATCATCCAGAGGATGACCAGCGTCACAGATTTTGTGAACCCATTACAGGGATCATTCTTAAGGGAGTTGCCCATGATTAGAGTTAATTGTAAGTGACTCAGTTTGTCAGTTACAAATCCCTCTCATCACGAGCAACTAACTGTCTTGAGAATAATCCCTGTGATGGGTTTGAAAAGTCAGGATTCACAATATCTCAGACGCCATCTCCTCCGCAAGATCTACAATAACCTGTGCTACAAAAATATAGTAAAGATGCACAAAAGCAAAATTTTAAATGTTAAAAAAAAACTGGGCCTTAAAGTTATCCCTTATTAATCTATAAAAGACGATATTGCTTACGTTATTTTAGTTGTTAATTATCAGATAGTTTGGGAGCCCGAAGTCCTAGGGTATTGCGGCCCAAGTAATTTCCAGTAGTTAGCCGAATTAGAAACCTCTCCGACCAGCTGTGACAATAACAGTGCACAATTAGTTCTAGTTTTATCCTCGACCTCTCCAACATGCGTGACGCCACTGTGCAAAATGGTCGGCCCAAACCGACAAATTCGATACGATTTAGTGCACATTCCTCTTGAAAGTTGCGTTTTAAGAGAAGTTAGTTAGTTTTAAAGGGTTGGAATGTTCAAAACCCGCTCCACATATACCCCTTACCTAAGAGATGGGCTTATTTTAGATTATATCGAATTACCATGGGGTTAAGTATCTTTAACTTTAAATTTACGATCAAAACGTCGCATCATATGGAAATTAAATAAGGCTTTACCCGAAATAGGTATATACCTTCAGCCTAAAATGCAAACAACATATTTTTTTTATTTATTATTCGGTCCTACGATGACGTAGTCTTGTTCCTATTATAGTACTTCTTCAGTTCTATTATTTTTAACCTGCTTACTGTGTTCACAGAGTGCTGGACTCACCAGTAATTCTGTCATACCGACTAAACCAACACCCTATGCTTCTAGGCTCTAGTCCGGGACTGTTGATCACATTAATTCAGGCTAGAGCTTTAACTTGCGCTTAACTGACTCACTTCTATTTACAGCTTAAAATTGAGCTTTTGTGTAGTGCTATACTCTTCCCTTTAATAACGACCCACACCCAACTTCTTTATCCTTTCAGCTGAGTGCGTCACTTGTTCTCGTGATTCCTCGTTCCTTAGCATTATGTCTATAATAGTGCCAGGAGAGATCACTCCAGTTTCCTCTGTCAACCTATATCTTTCCTTGTGAATCTGTCTCAGCTAAAAGACGTGATCTGCGTCGTCCAGAGCTTCTGAACAGTACAGACATTCTGGAGGTGCATTCTTTCCTATCTTCCAAAGGTACAATCAGAAGTACCCTTGGCCACTCAAGAGTTGGGTTAGATAGTACCCGACCTCCCGTGGTTTCAGTCCCCCCAAGGGCTCAGATTTCTTCCTATTTCTGCCTTTCGAAAAACATTGCTCTGTTCTTTCGCTAATAGGTCAACGGTTATTTTACAGTTCTAGCTCATAATACTCTTAAATTCTATTAGCTACCAATGACAAGTGATCACTTCGAATATAAAATGATTCAATAAAACTGTACTGCTCCTGTAAACAATTACTTATTCGTATTACCTTAAAATCAGCTAAAGCTTTCAGTTTTCTTAGCTAGTAAATAGCAACCCTTCTGGAAGAGACAAATGAATAAATGCTAATGTTGACAATATTTGTCTGTAGTTGAAGTTTACATTGGTCATTGATTTTATATTTTGGGTTAAACTTATTCTCATCTGCAGAATTTTACAAGCAATAGAGTTCACATTCCCCCTCCTTTCTATATTTATCTTATATTGATTTATAGGTCTATATAAATAATGTTAATCTAAAAATCGGTTATCAAAGGGAACAGATACTAATTTATTTTTTATTTATGTACTTACATGTGGTTACAACTATATAGTAGTATCACAATGGTCAATACAGATACAATTAAAAAACAATAAAATCTAATTTACACATTATCATTAAAAAATTCAGATAAATTATAATATACCTTCAAATTAAAATAGTTTTAATACTTTTCTTAAAAGCTTTTAGGGGGAGCTCAGCTCATATTATTGATAACTGGAGTTGAAATGATTTGTGAAGCCTAGACATAGGAACATTAATATTGGTGGTAAAGTTAGTTTGATGCTAGTTGATGCTAGTTTGATAATTATAACTTTTGTCATTATTAAACTGTTCATCATATTTAATTTTAATAAACAATAACAAGGAGTAAATATATAAAATTAAAATTAAAATTCCATTATCTATAAAACAATTTTTACAATTGGCACCATATTTAAGCTTATTTATTATGCGTATTGCTTTTTTCTGTAACAAAAAATACTATTAGCAGTAGGGGCAGCTCCCCATTCCTTAATACAATAGAGCATACGTAAATGAAAGTATGCATAGTACGCAAGTTGAATAGTTTTTTTTTATCCAGAGTGGAACTAAGTTTATAAAGCATATACAGAACAGATGAAAGCCTACTACTGAGATGGTTAACATAAACTTTCCAATTAAGTGTGCTGTCAATTGACAGTCCAAGTATTTTTATTGCTGAAGGATATACAGAATTATGATTTTTAAGAGTATGTCTTAAAATTTGATTTTTTGATTCATTCAAAGTTAATGACAAACCAATCTTTAGCATCTTTTACAACGATATCAATTATTTGTTTAGCTTCATCACAATCCTTTCCTTTTATTACATACGTAGAATCATCCGCAAATCTCCAACTCAAAGCAGCATATTCGGGGAGATCATTAATATAAATTATGAACAACAGGGGCCCAAGTACTGAGCCTTGAGGTACCCCGTGCTTTGGAAGCTCAGTAGAGCTTGTCTCTCCATTAAATACAGTGACCTGAAACCTTGAATATCCGACCATGATTATTGGAGACCGCAGGTAGACTCGTAATAAATAGCTTGGTTTTCCGGTGAAATCCGTGGCACGAAGGGGTTGAAGTCCGACGTTTCGCTTCCACTGCTGGAATCATCGTAAATTTACTTGAAGTAACAACAAGACATACTGACGACTGCAGTAAAGGATGGCGTTATTTATACT
This sequence comes from Gerris lacustris, assembly GCA_951217055.1. Lineage (NCBI taxonomy): Eukaryota > Metazoa > Arthropoda > Insecta > Hemiptera > Gerridae > Gerris > Gerris lacustris. The sequence goes on from OX578285.1 coordinate 4,994,884, forward strand.
AGACTTTGTCGGTGCTCCTTTTAATCTCAAACGTCAACCACTCCACAAAGGAACACAGCCGAAGGCAGCACCTGCCTGATTGTGTCATTCCAACAAAGGATTATCCCGACTCAAGGAACCCCCCTGGGAATCCAGGTATAATCTACTTTCCACAAAACCAGTCGTCAGAAGGTCTTGTTATTGCTTCAAGTAAACATCACGATTGACTACACCCCTGAAGTACAGTGGAACATGCTTCCAGTATGTAGTAGAAGCGAAACGTCGGATTCAACTCCTTAGTGACGCAGATTTCACCGGAAAACCAAGCTTTTTATTGTTTTCTATTGTTCATAAAATAAAACAAGTCCTTCTTATGTTACTTTTTAAAATTGATGTAATTGTTATATAATGAAATAAATTATATTTTAATAAATAAATATATATAAAATATATAATATAAATAAATATATATAAAATGTATAATATAAATAAATATATATAAAATGTATAATATAAAATAAATATATTTTAAAAGAATAGATTATTATAAAAATGATACGAATTATATCAATCCTTTAAGTGATCATACTTAATTGCTGTAATTATTATATACGTTAGTACGAATTTGATGTGGAAAATATATTTTAAAAGAATAGATTATTATAAAAATGTTACGAATAACAATAAGAATTATAAATCCTTTAAGTTATCATAGTTAACACTTCCTATAACACTGTCCGACCCTGACTTCAGACAATATATAAACTTGATTCCAAATCAGTATTATTGAAATATTTGTAGTAATGGACAATATACTGATTAATGTTCCGTGATATTGTTCTTTTATTTGATTACTTCACCTTTTAACATAGAATCTGGTGAAATACAGTAAAATCTCAATCTAAATTAAGGTTATTTAAATTAATTTTCATATTAATTGTATATTTGACGCCAATTAAAATTTAAATTTAAAAGTATGTTAGTTGTTTTGGCCGAGATATTGTGGAATAATGATTTATTAAAATAAAAACCGCAGTATGATTTAATAGTTAAGTTAAAAGGGGTCAACATGCGATCTGACTTAGTCATGGGGTCAGGTCGATTCATTCAGATCATGCAAAGTTGGATAGTACAGAGGTATATCATCTAATAAATCATTGACTGCTTGTCAGGTATCGCTTCATCCGCAGAACATCTAACCGATTCAGAGCGTATGTAGCATTGACAACTGATATATTTAAATATTTATGTTTTTTGCTTGTCTCTAGAACATGTGACACAACTTTGACTTCTTCAGGTTTCAAAACTTGAATATTTTAAATATTATATTTGTGTGTCAGTCTGACTGTTTGTCTAGACATCTTACTACACTATATTTCTTAACTTGACAGTTTAACATTTATTAATCAATATTACGAATTATTTTAAATTATTTTTATTTTTAGAAAATAATTTCAGCCTGAATCATTAAGAAGTATTGTCGCTGCCACTGCACAAGATTAAATTACATTCTTTTTAACATAAAAACTAATTATTTTAGGGTCCGTAGGCAAAACCAAGGACCCTTATATTTTCCTGCGTGTGTCTGTCCGTCCGTCCGGTCGCCTGCTCTCATGGCTACACCTTTCGTCCGATCACTTTGAAATTTGGCATGTATGTGTCTTGTATCTATCTACCAACATATTTTAAAAATATAGCGACTTAAAAAAGGTATTTTTCAAAAAAATTAGGGTAAATAAACTTAAGGGTTAATTTTTTTATTTTTTTTCAACACCGTGAGGGGTATCATATGAAAGGGTACGTCGAGCTGATTAGAAAAATATTTAATACTTTGGATATAACTTTGATAGGGCGAGCGTAGGCTAGTTTGAAGTGGGTGTGAAACGTGCCCCCCCCCCCCCCCCCCTCCCCTCTATCTCGCTTATGCGAAGTGCAAAAAATCTGAACAAATGCCTGAACATTCTTTGACCAAAAGTAAAGATACCACTTTTCGGAAATTTCGAAAAAAATATTATTTTATTTTTTATTGACAAAATAAGTTTTTTTATAATTATGGTCTTTTCGATGTATTTATATGGTTGTAGTCCGGTTCAGTGGCAAAAAAAAAATACTTTATCAGAGTGTATTTTGAGAATATCAGACCCTTAGGATAGTTCAAAGTAAGCTTTTTAGCATTTTAAAAAAACACTGTTTATACATTTTACAGTTAAACACTATACAGTGTGGCCTACGGACCCTCGCTGTGAGCTGACTAGCACACACTTGACCTGTTTATTTTCTTTTACTTGCATGCTCCACTTCCGTACTACATGCAGTTAAGAGCAGTTATTCAACGATTAACTGAACATTGATATTAAATTTATAAACTTATTTACCTACCAAGATAGCGAATAGTTCTAAGATACAATATATAAATCTGATAAGAACCTAAAAACTGATTAATACAAAACTTTAAAAATACCTTATATAAAATATCTTTATAATAATTTAATTTTAGTAATTATTCCCATGTGTTGAAAACATATTTTATTAATCTAATCAAAAACCGGAGTTTAAAATATTTTGTAAAAAAATGTTATAAACTCAAAAATTCCTAATTTTTTTTCAATGAGTAAATACTTTGTCGGAGGCCATGAATGACCCTGCGCCATCATAGATTGCATTAGTGAAATTCTATGATGTAGTAAAGTGCTACAATCCCAGAGAAGATGATCGACTGTTTGTGGAGAAATGTTGTCACAGGAGCACGAAGAATCTTGAAGAATCCTAAATCTTGTGAGATAGGAGGGAAGTTTACCGTGCCCAGTAAGAAGAAACTGAGTAAGTTGAAAATTGATATTGAAATCATAAAATAGATGGTATGAATTCCTTAGTAAGGCTGTCTCAAGTTAATTCTTGCCACAGAGCATCCCAACGTTGTTCTGTGTGTGTGTGTCTGTGTGTATTGAAACCTTAAAACCAAATAAATAAGCATGTCAATTTTAATATAATTTATTTTAATAAACACTCTTAATATTTTTTTTTCTCTCTAGATTTCCAGTATGTGGTTGAAAGATGCAAGATAATGTTGCACTTAGAAACACATTTTTTAACTGGATATATATATATATATATATATATATATATATATATATATATATATATATATATATATATATATATATAAAATATATGTACATACACATATGTGTGTGTGGGTGTGTAGGTATATAAACTTATTAAAAATGTTAATTCAAGTAAAGATATGCATGAAAAAGTAGAAATAAAAAAAATAAGGTCGGGTTGGTAGGAAAGGAAAGAAAAGGGTTAGAGGTACAAGGGAAAAAAGTAGAGATGGTTTAGGTCAAAATGTTTTTTTCATAACTTCAAAGAAAACCTTTAAAAAAAAGTACGTTGGGTGTAGGGAGGAATAAGGGCTCGCGAGCAAAGCGAACAGAGGAAGGGACACACCTCCCAGAAGAAGAAAGAAAAAAAAAATGAAAAAAAAGCGAGCTTAGAAGGGCCTCCTAACTCGACTCTTTACCTTCAATAAAATGTAGTTGTGGTAAATGAAAAATGTTAAAAAAGGGCTCTTTTCTTTGAAACTGGAATTACCCTCTACAGGGCCCTGGAAAGAACGTCGGCCAACCATTTGCTATGTGGACCTCTTCCTCTTCAAAAATACACATTACCAGCTTTTATAATATCATTTATTTTTTCCCCCCGAAAAAGAGGGACATTCCCCACCCTCCAAACACTCAGAATGAAAAAGGATTTTTTTAAAAAGAGACAAAATAAAAATTAATAATTTTACACGTTGAAAAGCTCTAACTTATTAATAATGTTTTATTTGTTTATAAATAAGGATGAGTTTATATATATATATATATATATATATATATATATATATATATATATATATATATATATATATATATATATATATAATGTTTTTTTTATCAAAAAAAAAAAAAAAATCAAATGAAAAGAAAATATATAAAAATGCAAAATAAATTATTATAAGAAAGTTTTGTATTTAAAATTACTTTTTAAATTAATATTTTTCTTCCTTTTTTGTAAAGCTTATTTCCTTTATTTTAATTTGTATTCTTTTTTTTTCAATAATGGATGTCTATGTTGTAATATAGGACTTATTTTTAGTGCTCTATAAAAAATAATTACATCGAGGCTAAAAATTTATTTCTATCTTTATCTCTCGAGATATTCGTCAATTCTGTTTAAAGTTGTTTGTATCTTTATCACACGAGATATTTTGCAATTCAGTTGAAATTTGTTTGTATCTTGATGTTCACACGAGATATATGGCAATTCAGTTGAAATTTGTTTGTATCTGGTTGTTCACACGAGATATATGGCAATTCTGTTAAAATTTGTTTGTATCTGGTTGTTCACACGAGATATATGGCAATTCTGTTGAAATTTGTTCGTATCTTAATCACACGAGGTATTCGTCAATTCTGTTGAAAATTGATTGTATCTTATACTTTTTTTTTTTTTTTTTTTACAAGCTTTTATTAAACTTGCAATGTATGTATGTATGTTCGGGTCAAATCTTGCAACTGAATTTTAAAGCAGTTACCCTCAACCGATGGAATTGAAATTTTGCATGCACGTTTAGTTTGGATGACAATGCATGGCTAGCCAAGTGACGTCATTCTATAATCCATTATGGTGGACAGCCCAAGATGGTGGACTAGTTATTTTTTAAGCACGCCCATGACATGGGTATCAAATGAAAGGGTTTGCTGAGAAGAATACGAATAAAAGCTTGGTTTTTTTTTAAGAAAAACATTTTTTTTTTACATAAAAATGAATTCTTGAGATATTATATGCATATGGTTAGAGGTGATTTGTTCGTTTTGATAAACTTAATTTAGACCCAAGGATAATCGTTCCATCGGGTAGTATACTTGTTCTTTTCTTTAATGAGCGAATTTTTTACTTTCTATCAGACTATATATATTGAGCAGTAAGTATTGTGATTTTGCGAAAATTCTTTTTAAAGATTATTATAGATTTACTCGTTTATGGTCCTCTGAAACCAAAAAAAGTTATAATTTTTTTTTTACAAATTTCTGTAGTTCTATAGTCTATCGTCTGGATTTGATAAATTTACACGTTCTGAGACCAACGATTTTGACGAATTTTAGCATACATATTAAAAAAAGTCATTCCCCGAGGTTAAATCGAGAAATTAATTTTAGCTATAAATGTGAAGGCGTCCCCCCTAAATACTTTGAAAAAAAATTATTTCTTGAATAGGTTTCGACGATTTTGAGTGAAAAAAAAAAAATCAAAAGTTTAGTCCATATAAAGACAAATTTAACCATAAAAAGTTTGAAAAAATTCTTGAATTGATGAAAAAAAAAAAAAAAAAAAAAAATCTGATTTAGATGAAAATCAAAACGTAGTGTAAACCAACGGTTCGAAACTATGGTACGCGGGATCGTGTCCAGTGGTACGCGCCGCATAAATATTTGTGGTTGTTAGGAGTGTATTCATCCCTTATATACCTCAAAACTAAGTATAGAAACAGACTGTCCTACGTTGAGGATGATTTGCGCCAATGTTTGAGCCAATTATTGCAAGCACATCCATCCGATTAACCTGCCTAACCAGGGTGTCCAGCAGCCTTGAATGCCTTGAAATTCTAGAATTATGCTTGAATTTTTAGGATGTTTGAAAAAACCTTGAAATATGCTTGAATTTTGAGAATTTTAAAGTAATAATAAATTGATTATGCAGGCCCGCATTACTTTTTGATTAGTTTTTCTAATTGAACCTAGGTAAATTAAACTATTCTCATCCGCCTTATTAGTCCAATGTATTTAGTTGGACTTTAAAAGTAATATACAGGGTGTCCCAGCTAATATGGAACAGCGAAATATCGGAACCATGATAGATAGAAAGATGTGGTTTTCAGGGTTCCATAATGGCTATAAATGCGCTTCCAGAAAAACTGCAGAAAATTTTCTGTGTTAAGTGTGCAGTTTACATAATAGAAAAAAAGAGTGAAGTGCAGTTTACATAATAGAAAGAAAGTGAACATAAAGCCATATTTTTTAGACTAGATTTTGATTCTATTGCTAAAAATTAGACTTTTTTACTCTTGGAAATTTTTCGCTTCGAGCATTAGTTTGACGTTTGGAGAGCACTGAATCTGCTAAAATTGAAACTTTAAGTCTATTTTACAGCTAAACTAATGGATTTAGGGGAAAAAGATACAAAACGTTCTTATTATTTATTTATTGATATATTTTGATAAAATTTTCACTAATAATTAAATGTACCATGTACCAACGAAAACTAATAATTGGAAAACACTGGGTCAAGTAGTAATGAACTCGTATATGAGAAAGTTTGTCTGAGTTGTCTCTGACCGATTTTTTTGTAAATGATATTATTCTGCTGAACTCATACAGTTTCTCACTACAGTTTTTCAGTGTTTTACTTTAATTCTAAGAAATTTTGAATAAATCACTATTTATTTTAATTACTAATGTTTATAACTTAAATTTTTAAAAATTGAGCCTTGAAAACCTTGAAATATGCTTGAATTTTAAAATTTAATATTGCTGGACACCCTGCTAACCACACATTGTTTATTCGGACGTATTCTTTCATCGTGTTCTTTATGAATGTTTTTTTATTTATTTTTAATACAATTTTAATTAATATTCTATGTTCTATTTATGTTATTTTATGTTCTAATTTGATGTTCTTTCATGAATATTTCTTTTAAATTTTTTTTATTAAGTCCTCTTTAACAATCATCCTCAAACTACTCTCTATCGAGAGGATTAAAGCTTATAAAAATAATGTATAGTACTCTGTTCTGGTACAACTTAAATTTAAAAAAGTTATTGCAGTTAAAAAAATGTGATATGCCTACCCTTTTTGTATTAAAGAATAGCTCTACGTTTTTGAACCTTGAAAACTCAAAAATTTCCGGGGGAAGGCCCCCGGACCCTCTTTCTTGTTTAAAAACGCCCTGGTTGTTTCTGTATAAATATCAGTGGTATATGAAACAGTCAAGACATATTAAGTGGTACGCCACCAAAAACGTTTGGGAACCCCTGGTGTAAATAACCACCTGTTGAACACTTTTAAATGTGTAATAAGTAATAACACTTTTAAATGTAATATAACATTTGTCTAAGAGGAAAATTACCATTAACAAAATTAAATTGAACAGTAAATAATTGACTTCAAATTTAGTCATATTTTATTTGGCACATTAACTATTTTCATAATGATTAACAATTCTATGTCCTTGACTATGTGCTTTCTCTCTTTATATACAGCGTATATAAGAAAAGAAAAAATCGGTCCGAGACATCTCAGACAAACTTTCTCATCTAATTTTCTCGCCATCACAATACTTTCTCTTTATATGAGAAAGTAAAAATGTGTATTTTGTTTATGTCAAGGTGGATTGAAGTTGATTCGGCCCGTGCAAAGGTAGAATCAGAGTTTGTTTATATTTTAATATGAATCGTTGCGCCGAATCTTTGTGAGTCGTTGATTTGGATTGATTGGCCTAAGAGTAGAAAATGATGGGTAACTTATTATTACAAAATTTTATTTTTTTCCGACATTTTGAAAACAAATATGGCGGAAATGTTAGTTAGTGACTTGTTAGTTAATGAATTTTACCTTCCTCCTTATATCATGTATATATGAGTACTTTAGGTCTATATTTTGTGAATATTTGGTGGCTCTTGGTCAGTATATATTCAAGTTTAAAACAGGCAAAAGATAAATCAACTCTTAAAAGCAGATTTTTTTTATCCGTACTTGCTTCGTGTAGTTTTTTATCCACGAGTAAGGTAATAACTAAAACAAAAAATAATAAACATGTTATGTTAAATATATTTATTCAAATTAAACTATTTATTTATTTTTTCTTATATTTTATATGGACTCTTTTGTTGAGTTGTGGGTAAATAAAAAAAAAAAAAAAAAAAAAAATGGAATATTTTAATTCCGAGAATAGAAAGAGTATATGACCGACATGTCACCCCTTGTGAATTTTCTTTAGTTTAATTTAAAAAAAAAGAAAGTAAAATAAATAAATAGAGTATAAAACAAACTAGGTTGAAATTCAGTCGGACTCTTTTTTTTACCCCAATTTTAACGAACTCAGGTTGGAATAAAAGTCAACGGCCTCGACCTCCTCTCGACATTTTTGAAGAGGGGAAAAAGGCGGGAGATGAAAAATTTACATTTTTGAAGAGTTTTGTGAGGGATGTCAAATGAGTACAGGATACGGCGTCAAATGTGCTCCGAGGATACGCCCGACGAGTCCGCTAGCAATATGTATAATAAATAGCGAAAAAATTCATTATAACCGTCAAAAAAAAAATGTTCCTTCTATGTGGGGTGGGAATATAACTGTAAATAAACCAGATAAATATTTTATTAGTCCTGTGTGAAGCACTAACTAGACCTAATAATTTTAATAGGATTCTTCTTTTAATTTATTTATTTTATTTCTTTCCTCTGCTAAAAAATTAAACTTGACCCGATTGGACAAGTGTTAAATTTTTATGTGTAACATTTCTTTTTTAAGGCAGTTTGTTAAATTTGTTAAACACCTCTATAAATCAGTTTAGACTGGTTTTTGGTTGAAATCACTTGCTGACGTAATGCAAGTCGTGTAAACGTTACCTAGTCAGTAATCGTGTATTAAACTGCATTTTACGTTGTCGTCTACTGTAATTGAGGTTATTTAGTCAATATTTATATATACGAAGTTGTGATGGATGGTAAGTAAGGCTTAAAAAATGTTTTCTTCAACAAAAATAAAAACACTATTTCATTGTGAGACGTGGTTTTTTTTTTTAAAATGAAAACATTTTTTACATCTTACCATGCATCTCTACTTCGTATAGATAGAATTAAATAAGGTGTATACTTATTAAATTATTAGTAATTTAACTCTTCAATATTTATATTGTATTTAAGAAATATTTTAAGGGGACCTTTGCTGCTCGTGTAGGAGAGCAGTTGACTCTTTTATCAGTGTATTTATGCTGTTTAATTTTATTAATAAGAGACTGTCTGTGGTGACCAAAGATCTGGGTTCGATTCACCCTGCTTACCCGACATCTCTATGTAAACGGGGAGCTACTATTGTGAAGTGGCTATTAACTGGTTTTGTATGATTTAGAAAAATATATATACAGCTGATGGAGCGACACACAAACCCCGTGTCATACATATATTGTCGACATATATTATCGTATATTTTCGACATATATTGTCGTATACTGTCGACTTATACTGTCTATATTGTCGACATAATATTGTATATTGTTGACATATACTGTCGTAAATTGTTGACATATACCGTCGTATATTGTTGACATATATTGTCGTATATTGTCGTACATTGTCAACATATATTGTCGTATATAGTCGACATATATTGTCGACTTATACTGTCTATATTGTTGACATATACTGTCGTATATTGTCGACATATACTTTCGTATATTGTCGACATATATTGTCGTATATTGTCGACTTATACTGTCTATATTGTCGACATATACTGTCGTATATTGTCGACATATACTGTCGTATGTTGTTGACATATATTGTCGTACATTGTCAACATATATTGTCGACATATATTTTCGTATATTGTCGACATATATTGTCGTATTCCCTTTGGCAGGCCTAAGCCCTCTACGGGTTGTTGTGCCACGGAGATAGTTATTACGAGCCTAAATTATTTTGTTTTGAATCACAGACATATTAAGTTTATCTTAAAAGTTACGCTTCTATTCAAATAAGAAATATTTCGACGGACAAAGTAAAAAAAAAGGACCTCGAGGTCTTAAAATTGGATTCATTTTTTAAATCGTAAATAATTTTATTAGTCGAATCCCATTCGGGTAATCACCTAGAAAATGTATTCCGAATATTTGAATAAACGATCCGAAAACTAAATAAATTTAATGACGTAATGATAGTGTTTTAACGTGCGGGAAGGGTAAATGAATCGGTGGATCATTATCTCCGATTATAATAGAGATTGATATCGATTCAATAAATATCTGGTGGGAGGTTTTGTGAGAAGTGTCGGCGGTTGTTGCGATAGACTGGTGAGGCTCCCTGATCAGGTATAATTGTAATGAGAGACTGGGGTTAGATCCGGTATGTACCTAGCGCTTGTCGAGCCAACCTCTCATTCGACCACCCCACCAAGATAATTTACCTCGACCAACTAATACTTGGGGTGATATTTGTAATTGGAACGGGTCCAGTCCCGGGATAGGATTTTGATTTTATTAGAGTAATAAGCGAACGCTTTGCTCTTGTTTCTGCTATGAATCTGCTTCTGGTCTGAACACCTTTTGAATTTCGATCGTTACGATAATTACCGTTAGTCTACTGGTTCCCACCACGTTTTAATTTCCTTTTGCAGCTTGTTATTCGATTCGGTTCGTAATTCAAGACGATTTCGGCGATAACGTACGAATCAACTATGCATGTGTAATGACTTTCATATTATAATCATAATTCACTATGGTTCTTTGTATAGCCTTAATAGCTTCGACTAGTTGTCTAGCCGTTGTAATTACGATTGTCGTCATGTTATTAGTCGAGCTGGCGCTTTGGTCTTTGAATTGTACTTTAGTAACTGGGATGAGTGGGAGGAGTCATCCTGCCATAATTCTTAACTCTAAACCATGTGTCATCATCTAACTGCATTCATTTGGAAGTCAAATTACTCTCATTACTGTCGTAATACCCAAAAAGTTTTACTATAATTGTAAACTTCTTACAAATGTTTCGTAAAGTGTAACTTAATCAGTGAGCAGTATAGAACCATTGGGGAAAATGATTGCAAACCATAATGCATGTTTGATCTTCTAGGGTGTAATGGACTGTATATAAGATAGAATGTGTCTATAAGGAAAATGTTTAAGAACTCAGTAAAATGTAATTTTATATAAAGGCCAAATGAAACTAACAGTTCACGAACATAGGTTACGTAGATGTTAAGAACTCCAAGCCTATAGAAGGTTCTCCTGGAAAACGTTGGTCGGTGATAGTGGAGGTGAATAAATACTCTGATCAGCTAAGTCTCCTTTTTTCCGTGTTAATATTGACCCTATTATTCTCGATGTCCTCTGGCATAAACACTAATTCTAAAATGAATATTAGTACCTTCATACTTCTGTCTGATAACATAATATCATTTTTTTATAATTACGGTATTTAAATATTTTATATTAATTGTTGCTTTTGTTTTATTTGTTTGTTTCAGGTAAGAATAGAAGAATTTGCCGACTATGCGCTTTACGATAGGTATGATGTGTGATGTGGCTAGAACTCTTTACCACGGGGATAGTGGATAGTAAAATGGGCTTGAGAAATGGCCTAGTTGCTAGGTTCGAATATGTGGTTTTTCCTACCCGTCCAGTACAGGCATTAGCACCTCACTACTTACTACTACTACTATTATGAGTTTAATTAATCCGTTTTTTTTTATAGTCTTCTTTTGTGTGGGTCGTAGAGGGTTGAATATTATAAACAAACTAAATTGTTTTAAAATTGGCTATATTTCACCCCTCTCCGGGGCATATTCATGCCTAAAACATCATTAAGAACATTGTTAATATTTAAAATTACGTTTACAAAATATATGCTTTATAATAAAATTATGATTTTTATTTTTCGTTTTTACAGTAAGTACATATAGGTTTTTTTATATTTTTATAAAAGAAATGGCATACCTTGTATGGTAGTCAGTATAGTAAGTTTTAGCAGTTTTAGTAAGTTTTTATCCACTATTTTTGGTATCGTCGTTTTTTTTACAAATTTTCCACATTTCCATTTACTTCCAGAACCTCTGTTCAATAACAATATTAACAATAACAATTTTCATATTTAACTTTAAACAATAACTAATTTTTTATGTTTTTACTTTTAAAAGATGAAATAATGGAGTTCGATGACATTAGTTATACGTGTTCATAAAAACCAAACCCTGAGATGAAATTTAGAAATGTATTTCAATTGATAAAAGTTATTTAATTTATTTTAACTCAATATTTGGGAGCGCTGCCCTCTCCAAAGCTGAAAAATTGCGAAGAAAATGTAAAAAAAAATCTCAAATACGTCCCATTTTAAATACTAATTTAACTATACATTATGTCATTCCGAAAAAAAATCGAAATTCCCAAAAATTAATGAAAAGAAAATGAGACCCAGTGACCCTGCTCGAAATCAAAGCCTTTAATGTAAACGACCACCTGTTATTTTTAAAAAATCTCGATCAATCATTTATTTCTTAAAAATGTTTATGGTTCATATTGTTGTGGGATTAAATTAAATCCAGAATGAATGTGGCTTGTGTGATTGAATCTGGGTTTATTGGATTATTATTATGGTTGTTGTGAATAGTTTTGACATGACGATCATATGCAATATTTAGCACCTACGTGCCAAAAGGATTTATCTGGTAGGTGATTTTTTAGGGTCCGTAGGCAAAACCAAGGACCCTTATATTTTCCTGCGTGTGTCTGTCCGTCCGTCCTCTCGCGTGCTCTCACGGCTACACCTTTCGTCCGATCACTTTGAAATTTGGCATGTATGTGTCTTGTACCTGCCCACATATTTTAAAAATATAGCGACTAAAACAAAATATTTTTCAAAAAAATTAGGGTAAAAAATCTTAAGGGTTAAAATTTTTTTATTTTTTTTGACACCGTGAGGGGTATCATATGGGAGGGTACGTCGAGCTGATTACAAAAATATATAATTATTTGATTATAACTTTGATAGGGCGAGCGTAGGCGAGTTTGAAGCGGGTTTGAAACGTGCCCCCCCCCCCCTCTATCTCGCTTATGTGAAGTGCAACAAATCTGAAAAAATTCCTGAACATTCTTCGACAAAAAGTAAAGATACCACTTTTTGGAAATTTCGAAAAAAATATTATTTTATTTTTTATTTACAAAATACGTTTTTTTATAATTATGGTCTTCTCGATGTATTTATATGGTTGTAGTCCGGTTCAGTGGCAAAAAATACTTTATCAGAGTGTGTTTTGAGAATATCAGACCCTTAGAATGGTTCAAAGTAAGCTTTTTAGCATTTAAAAAAAACACTGTTTATACACTTTACAGTTAAACACTATATAGTGTGGCCTACGGACCCTCGCTGTGTGCTGACTGACTAGCACACACTTGACCTGTTTATTTTTTTCTTTTTTTACTGTTTTGAACTAAGAAAATATCAGTGGTAACCGGAGGCCACCTATTTACCAACGTTTGTTAATAGGGGAAATAAGTGGGCTGCTCCCTTAAACCCTAAAACTTATTATACTATATGGCTGAAAACGTTAATCCTAACAACATATATTTCTATGAAGTACATTTTTTAAACCAATAGTGAAAATCATGGAATAACTATGGAATTATAAACAAATTATCCCTGTAAGTACAAAATATTTAACATTCAAACATATTTAACATGGACTACCTCTGTAACACAAATTAATTATTTCAGATTAATAATAACCACCTAGGTTAGAATATAAGAATTTTTTAGCAAGAACAGAATGGTATAGTAATCTTCTAGTGTAGTAGATATAGAAAGCAATGTAATTATGTATTATGTTACAAGATATAGCAAATTTACTAGAGTTACTGACAATAAATATGATTTACCTCCAGCGGGGAGAAAAAGTGAACTTTCCTCCCTAGTTTACAGGGAGGGAAGTTACTCATTGCACCCGGTCGGGTTAATCAGGGAGTAATGAAAAATAAGGGAATCATGAACTCTCATGATTCCTTCCAGTGTTGCCCTAGGTAAAGCACAAGTAAATAAGGTTGGTGCTAATACACATTTCATTTACTAACTTTTGCTTAATGTCGAAATCTATAATGTCATCTTCACACATGTCATGTAACCTCCACAACGGTTGCCATAGTGATTCATCAGTAAAAGACACGAACAAGTTAAAAGTGGAAACATAATTTCTAAATGTAGATTAACTAATCCATATTTAAATACATCAGTTGTCAACACCATTCAATACACGACTTAGCTTCAAGCTGATTCTCCCATTTAATTTTAGCATTGAAATTCAAATAATTATTATCTATAATTTAATTTTGACCTGATGAAACTTATTTAGAGATTTGTTAATATTAAATATCTTACTATATTTTTTTTAAAATAAATATAAACCTTTGTATTTTTTGTTGAATAACGTAATTTAAAATTAAAATCTTTCCAAATTTTTATCTCCCTTCTGGAGGTAAAATCTTGTACGTACCTTGGGAGTAAAAATCACTTGCACCCTCGCGATAATTAACTCCCTCGGCTTCGCCTCAGGAACCAACTACATCGCTCAGGGTGCAATCACTTACCTTATTCCTTTGGTGCGTAAATAACTATTTCAGCTTGAAAATGACCCAAAGAGGGGTCGAAATATTCCAAAAGTAAGCTTTTAATTTTTTTCTTTAGACCCTATACTATATTTATAAGTGTTATTTATATACAAGTAAACAAACCGTACTACTTACTATTTTTTTTTTTTTTTTAAGCTGAAAATAAGTTTTCTTTTATAATTTATTGCCTGCATTTGTCATAGTGACGTATTAGACACTGGACATGATGTTAAGGGTCTTTAAGTTTTATTTAATTTAATTGTAGAGTTTCCTTTTTATTAAATCATTACCTTGGTCCTATGCTATTCTGGATAATTGAGCAAGATAAAGCCGGACCTGATACCATGTTCTTGACTGTCCTTAGTCTGCTGAAAATCCTAAAATATCAATATGAGTAATGGCTTATTTGATTTATACTTTAGTTATGTGAATAATCACAATGGTATCCGACCCTAAACTCTAGGGTCATTGTAGTAGAACGTTTAAAGCGCTCTTTCCTTTATGAATCTCTGTTTAAAACCCACTTTACCTTTTGACCTCCGTATTTCGTAAAAGCCTCTAAAATATTAAACATTCCGTTTTATCATGAAAGTGTATGAAATACACGTGTACTGATTTCTAATCCTTCCCTCGAATATTAGTATTTCAACCACGTTGGATATTTTTTATCGTAGTTTTCTTTTAACAATCAACTGGTCCTTGAATTTGATTCACGGTTGAGTCATCGTCCATTCTCAATTTATTTTTGTTAAGTGAGAGTGGTTGCTAGAAAGATATTTGGGGCTGTGAACGATAAGAATGGCTGGCGCATCAGAACTAATGAGGAGTTAGCACAACTGCATAATAGGCCGTCAATCATAAATGACATTAAAGCAAGTAGATTACGTTGACTGGACACGTACAGCGAATGGACGATCAAAGAGTTCCAAGGAAAACAATGAAAACACTTTCATTCCAAGGAAAACACGGCAGCAGATGGATTCCGACCAGTGGGACGCCCAAGGAAACGATAGTTAGAGGATGTAGACGAGGATCTTCGGAAACTGAAGGTGCTTAACTGGGGAGGAATGGCGCTGTTACGAGACGACTGGCTGACGAAGGTGGTTGCTGAGGCCAAGGTCCTCCAAGGGCTGTAAGTAGGATAAGGATAAGTAAGTAAGAGAGTGGTTGCTGACGCAAAATGGTTAGCTACTCACCTAAAACCTAGGTCTAAACACCGACATTTCTGGTATTTTTGGAATGCCAGAGAGGTGAGACATGTTTCAAACTGATGATCTCATCGAGTAGATGAGTGAAATGGCCGGATCACCCGTCCTGTAATAATTTAATTATGTGATACAGGTCAATATTAAACTCGCTTTTAATACATTTTACATTTTCTAAGATAAATATTGACATTGAGTTTGCATTTGAACCCATAAATAAAAAATCGGTCTGAGACTACTTTCTCTTATAATCTCGGTCCCAGATCCCAGAAAATATCTATGAAATACGTGTCGATCCGCTAGTTGTGAAAGTGAACCCACCTTACCACCTTTAGTTGTGAAAGTGAACCCACCTTACCACCTTTAGTTGTGAAAGTGAACCCACCTTACCACCTTTAGTTGTAAAAGAGAGTCCCACCCAGCACCGTCTTCTCTCTTCTCCAATCTCCCTTTGAAACCATAAACTCATCTTGATTAACTATTAATTTGCTTAATATTAAATATTTATTGCATTAAGCTCTCTTCAATGATAGTATCACGCGATTTGTAGCTATATATTATTTGAAATAAGTTTACTTTTTGTTTTCGATTTTCAACAACAATCAGATTTATTTGCATCAGTTTTTCGAAAAATAGATTTTTCCTTGGAAAACGGCTTATATCGTTAGATCCGTATTTAAATGGACTACATTTTGGAATTTGATTAAAAATCAAAAACGTCGGAACCGTTTTCTAGAAATAGTTATTTTTCTCTTTTTCTAATGAGTTTTTGGGGAGTAGCGCCCTCAAATTAGGAGCTAAAATTCATTTCTCGATTTCGCCTCGGGGTATGATTTTTCTGAACAAGTATGCCAAATTTCGTCAAAATCGGCCTAATAGTTTAGGCTCCACGCGTTTGCTCAGCCGACAGACAGACATTTTTAAAAACCACTCTTTTGGACTCAGGGGACCTCAAAACGTGTCAATCCATCAACATTTGAAAATCGAATTTTCGCGCCATCACAATACTTTCTATTTATATGAGGTCCCCGGAAGGGTGTCCATGACCTATATATGTAAAGTAGGTATATTATATTTATAAAAAATATTAATAAATAATACGTGTAAATAAAATCATTGTGCTCTATAACATGTTTGTTTATATTAAGATTTATAGACCTTCTACTAATATGATTATTATTATTTATTTATTGAATCGCACGTTACAGCGTCTGGAGCACGGGAGTGAATTTTATTTATTTTTATTTTATTGTTATTTATTGCCATGACATGTATAACGTTTGCCTTCAGTTTTAGCTGCAATCTATCTCCAAATCTATCCTACAGATCGATTTAGTTCATAGTTTTATCTATGGCTCTGTTTAAACTTAGTTTGACTCTTTAAAATGCTAAGTCTTCAATAGCAATCCCCTCCTTCCCTAGACTATCAAATAAGTTTTTTCAAATTAATTTTATAATAACCGAAGTTTTGTCTTTTTCTCTCATTAACATACTCTTCATTTCGTCTCTTCACTATCTGGCCAATGTTGACTCGCATTTTATTATTCTAATTTCTCTCCCTCTTCCTCTTTTCTTTTTCCGAGATAACAGTTTTATTTGAACTTTTTTTAAATAAAAATTAAATTATACTTTATAATTGTGGGGATAAAGAGAGAGATAGGGAAGAATTCGAATCTTTGTGTTACTCTAAATAAATAATAAACAACATTTAAATAGATAATAGGTAAATTAAATAGGATAGTAGTAATTTGTGATTTTCGTGAGATCTATGGAATTGAATAAATCTCTTTACTGATATTATAACCAATCTTTTATTCTAATCTACGTCACAATTCTATGTACAATGCAACTATAAAAGTAACTATACCGTAAAAAAAAGTTTTCTCTATTTCCGAGTCTGGCATTACAAGGCAACTAAACTTTAAATTAAATTTAGCCAAACGAAGCCAAAACTCCTTAACCGGTCCTACTCTGTTTTTCGGTCTTATAGAATTGTGTATATATATATATATATATATATATATATATATATATATATATATATATATATATATATATATATATATATATATATATATGTGTGTGTGTGTGTGTGTGTGTGTGTGTGTTGTTCTGCATGGTGATGTCAATACTTAAAAAAAGGTGATTTTGCGCCTAAAAAGCAGCTAAAAAGTTAGTATAGGCTGTATCTTTTTCTCGACCAGTTCTGTAGTTATAGCCCAAAAATTGAATTTAAAAAAAGTAGTCTACAATTATTTGTAATAAAATTTTACTACTCAAAAAATGTTATAGCTAAAGGATTGTGCTTAACCATTTAAACAACCATTTTAAGATAAGATTTTTATTTATTTTTTTATTCAGGGTAAAATATCATTAATATTTTATAGATTCTATAAAATATGAAAGCCCTCAGTAAAGCTGTTTGAAAATGAAAAAAAAATTGCATATTAAACATTTGGAGCAACTTAGAGCTTTTATATCCCAAAATCTCCTCCTAAAAAGCCGATAATGTGCAAAGTTCACAAAATTTGGTGCATTTAGTAAGCTTTGTATGTACATCTAATCTGACCTCCATAAGAGAGCGTCTATGTGTGAAGTTATTAAGTAATTAACATTACACCTTTAACTAATATTAAAACAATATATCACAGTCATTATTAAAAAAAAATAAAAACATATTATGCAGCAAAATTTAACAATTGGAATTGACCATTGGACTGTGATATATGTTTTATATTATTTATTAATGTAATATTAATTATTTTATAACTCCCCACATAAAGGTCCTCTTGTGGAGATCAGATTAGATATACACACCAACTTAATTATGATCAAGAAATAAAATTGACTGAGGATGACTCTGCACGTCTCAAAATGAAATAATATTTTCTTAAAGAAACATTTTTTTACACCTTACCGTCCATACCATTAAATAAGGTGTATGCATTAAATTATTAGTAAATTAACTCTTCGACAATACATTATAGGGACAATTTTGCCCTAGTTGGGGACCTCTAACCACCAATATTTGTTGAATTAACCAAAAACACACACTATATATATATATATATATATATATATATATATATATATATATATATATATATATATAAATATATATATATATATACATATATGTATATATATATATATATATATATATATATATATATATATATATATATATATATATATATATATATATATATATATACACCCCAGTTTACAAACCCACCTAATACAGAGAAGACCAACATTTAAAGATTTTAAGTTTTTACATATTTAATAAAAAAAAAAATTCTTAAATATTCCTAAACCACTCGAGTTAGGATGTAAATTATAGCGCATACACCCTTACAGCCATACAGTCATACCTAACAGTCAGCGCATAGAGCCTTACAGCCATACAGTCATACCTTACAGGCAGCGCATAGAGCCTTACAGCCATACAGACATACCTTACAGCCATAGCGCATACAGCCTTCTATTCGTCAAAACAATTCAAATGTTTAAAAGATTTGACAGACAGAATGAAATTATTATAAAAGTGTTATTGTTGGAGACACGTACCCTAAAAAATTGTGTTTCTATAGAGAATCATAAAAAAAATTATAGAACACTTTTATTGGAAAAATTATGGACTTTACTTGGTATATGGTAACTTATGGAAATATGATGAATGGAAATATGGTTTATGGTAACTTTATGGAAAAAATTATGGAATTATGGTAACTTTACTTTAACAATATAATAGTTATAACTTAGACTGATTACCCTGTTTTAATTAAAGGCATATTGCTCTGAACAAGAAACTTCATAATACCTAATATTATTCACTTATATTCAGCCTGTATTACTGCATTCTCCTTCATATTATACAATTATTCTAGTTTGCTGTTGGAATTTTCATTTCATAAATTTTGTTAATTTTTTTAAAGTTTCTTTTGGTTACGTTTATATTGATTTGTTTATAAGCTTAAGTTTTCTATAAATTTTAGTCTTAACAAAGTCTTTTGTATACTTGTTTTAAACAAAGAGAAATCAATGAAATTAGGTATTATTATATGTATAAATAACCTGAATCTCGTGTTTAAGCATAGTTACTAAGAGAAACCAGTAAATTAGTTATTATTATATGTATAAATAACCTGAATCTCGTGTTTAAGCATAGTTACAAAGAGAAACCATTGAAATTAGTTATCATTATATGTATACCTAACCTGAATCTCGTGTTTAAGCATAGTTACTAAGAGAAACCAGTAAATTAGTTATTATTATATGTATAAATAACCTGAATCTCGTGTTTAAGCATAGTTACAAAGAGAAACCATTGAAATTAGTTATCATTATATGTATACCTAACCTGAATCTCGTGTTTAAGCATAGTTACTAAGAGAAACCAGTAAATTAGTTATTATTATATGTATAAATAACCTGAATCTCGTGTTTAAGCATAGATACAAAGAGAAACCATTGAAATTAGTTATCATTATATGTATACCTAACCTGAATCTCGTGTTTAAGCATAGTTACAAAGAGAAACCATTGAAATTAGTTATTATTATATGTATACCTAACCTGAATCTCGTGTTTAAGCATAGTTACTAAGAGAAACCATTGAAATTAGTTATTATTATATGTATACCTAACCTGAATTCGTGTTTAAGCATAGTTACAAAGAGAAACCATTGAAATTAGTTATTATTATATGTATACCAAACCTGAATCTCGTGTTTAAGCATAGTTACAAAGAGAAACCATTGAAATTAGTTATTATTATATGTATACCTAACCTGAATCTCGTGTTTAAGCATAGTTACTAAGAGAAACCATTGAAATTAGTTATTATTATATGTATACCTAACCTGAATCTCGTGTTTAAGCATAGTTACTAAGAGAAACCATTGAAATTAGTTATTATTATATGTATACCTAACCTGAATCTCGTGTTTAAGCATAATTACTAAGAGAAACCATTGAAATTAGTTATTATTATATGTATACCTAACCTGAATCTCGTGTTTAAGCATAGTTACAAAGAGAAACCATTGAAATTAGTTATTATTATATGTATACCTAACCTGAATCTCGTGTTTAAGCATAGTTACAAAGAGAAACCATTGAAATTAGTTATTATTATATGTATACCTAACCTGAATCTCGTGTTTAAGCATAGTTACAAAGTGTACGTCCTATTGCCATGTTTAAAAAAGGTAAGAGTATTTTTTTCTTCTTCTTAAGGACATTAGTCATGTTTAAGGTATTTAAAAGTTATACTTTTTTTGTATTTGGGTCTAATGTAATTAACAGGCATTGGATTACTATAAAGCTGACAAGTTTATTATATATTCTTCCTTGTAGTCATCAATTCTTGTGTCTTTAGTCTAAATAGAATTTAAAATACTTACTTTTGTGACATTCTGTCTCTTTCTTGGGTTACTCTTAAGTTAACTTGTCTATTATATTCTACCCTATAGTCATAAATTCTTTATTCGTTAGACCTAAACGAAATATGAAAGGCTTCTTTTTGCGACATTCCGTCCTTTCGTTGGGTTAATTTTTAGCTTATTAGTTAGTATATTATATTCTACCTTGTAGTCATAAATTCTTGAGTCGTTAGACCTAAACGAAATATGAAAGGCTTCCTTTTGCGACATTCCGTCCTTTCGTTGGGTTAATTTTTAGCTTATTAGTATATTATATTCTACCTTGTAGTCATAAATTCTTGAGTCGTTAGACCTAAACGAAATAAGAAAGGCTTCCTTTTGCGACATTCCGTCCTTTCGTTGGGTTAATTTTTGGTTATTAGTATATTATATTCTACCTTGTATTCATAAATTCTTGAGTCGTTAGACCTAAACGAAATAAGAAAGGCTTCCTTTTGCGACATTTCGTCCTTTCGTTGGGTTAATCTTTAGCTGACTTGTATATTATACTCTACCTTGTAGTCATAAATTCTTAATATGTCTGAATTTAAATTAAAGCCTTACTTTTGCGATAATCCTTTTTTGGAGTCGGAGTATAATTATTGCTATATAATAATTAGAACTATATAATAATTATTAAAATTTAAACTGTAAAAAATAAACTAGTGCAAACTGAAAGCTCTAATCCTTTTATCTTATATTTAATAACTTAAGTAAATTTACTTCAATTCAAACGAATATGTATAGAAACCTTATCGAGTAGTTAGTTAATTTGTTAAATCTTTTATGTATAATAAGAATGTTTAAAAAATAAATAAGGTTTACGATATGACAGGTGAAAAAAGGTTGAGCTAATTATTAGATGTGAATTACATAGTTTAATAATTTTATACTGTTATTTTATTAATTTTGCATGTTGTTGTTTTCATGCTAATGTTAAATTTATTCATGGGTTATTAAATATTATCCGTTTCATTTCATTTATTCTAGATTAGTTTCTTATTATTTTATTTTATTTTTATTAGTAACTTTACCATTAATTATATTGTAATACACTTTACTTAAAGCAATTCATTGGGGATTGAATAGGAATGGTAATTCCTTTAAATTGAATAGGTATATATATTTAACCCTTACCCCCAAATTATTTTTTTGGGGATTTTTTTGTTTTTTTCTGGGGATTTTATCTGTTAAGGGGTCCTTTAATATGTAAACAATGTTTTAAAAATTGGAAAAAAATTCCTTGCCCCAAATTTGGGCTGTTGCCATATGGCAACGCTAGGACATTAGCCCTACAGTTTTTTCTCAGTAAATTATCAAAAAAATTATTTTACAAAATGTATGTGACAATATATTTTATGTTAAAATAGCATAAATAATTCTAATAAAATACTAAATTTATTTAAAAGAACGAAAAATTTTTTTTTTTTTTTTTTTTTTTTTTCATTATTTGTGTTAACGTATTATGTTGTTCATCTGTAAAATTATCTGATTATTTCGTTATTATTTGTTTTGTGCATGAGTTTTTGTTATTACCTTTACAAATGTATATATTATTCAATTGTAATAAAAAAATATTGATATTATTATGTACATATAATTTTTAAAAGAATAGCCCAATATTATTTTTTATTTGATAATACTTATTAATTATACTTATTTAACAAAATAAGAATAAAAAAAACAACAAGAATTAGAAACTAATTGAGAAATATTTAGAAAATAATCAATAAAAAAAGAACATTAGGCAAAAAAACATCAAAACTTTGTATATAAATATGATTTATTAAAATTACGAAATCGAGAAAAAACTGTAAGGCTAATGTCCTAGCGTCGTTGCCATTTGGCAACTTTCGAATTGGCGCACAATTTAGGGCAGAAAATTTAAATTTTGTGAAACTGCAATAATTTTATATTTTTAATAATTCTTTATTTTAATAGTTTCAATACCAATAATAAAATGATTTATTAATTAATTAATTAAAAAAATTAAAATTCTTTCCATGTCACAAATTTGGAATAACCCATTTTTTAAACCTGTCTTGTCGCATACGTGTTGCACAAAACAAATACATATAATGATAAAAAATTAATTTAGTCCTGCTTTTGACGTAATATTAACATTTAAAAAGTTCAATTTATACTCGGACCTCTCCAGACAATAATAAACGGAGGGGATTTTGCGTTGCCGTATGGCAACGCTAGGTTATTAAGGGTTAATAAAGACGATGGATTATATGTTAATTTAGCAATAATTTAACCATTAGTATTTCAGCTTAAACTAATGTTAATATAAATAAAAGGAAACATTCAATATTTCAATTCAAATATGTATTAAGAATTTACATATTTGTATTAAAACAACAATCGTTATTTTTTGTTCTAGCATACAATATTTGCCTAAAATCACATGAATAAACATGAACAAGTTTAACAATCGTTTTGTCGTCGAATAGGGTATAGAGGTCGTGGTAGATAGAGAAAGGGAGATCTAGAACACAGGATTTCTACTTTGTAAAGGGGAGGCTAGCTTTTGATAAAGGGTTAATAACAAGGTCTGAGTCATTAATATGGACCATCTGTCAATAACACGCGCACCATTTTACGACAAAACATTTACCCCCCTCTCTTCATCACTGCAAGAATTTTCCGCACCAGAGCATTTTAGGCTAACACAATGTTTTACTAATATTTCAGTGCTATATTACTTATGTATTGAAGCAAACTTTACCATTAAATATATATTTACTAAATATTTCTCTCATTCTTCCATTTGTAACATGGAAGTAGTACACTTTGACTGTTGACCTTGTAATTTTTAGAGAACTATTATTGAGAATGACCAATAGGTCTGTAATCAGTCTTTTGAAACAAAATAAAACTCAATTTAAAAAAAAATACGTGTGGTGTCGTGGGACACCCGGTAGGAACGAAGTTTTATGCTTTATATTAAATAAAAATTATATAATTACAGTGCTAAGTATATGATACTAAAGGTCGACCAAGAAGTCATGAAAATCTGAGGAGTGCGCTAGTGTCGTTGTTTTGGTGTCATGTATAGTCAGTTTTTAATCAAATAGACCACTGTCAAAAAACACAGTGTTGTTCTTATGTTATTATGTATTAATTTTATTTTTGATAATTTCTACATTTTTTTAATATTTTTTGCAACAGGCAACACTGTACCTGATAAGATATCACTAATAATATACGATAATATCTTTATATTATTATTTATTGATTATTCATAATAATATTCTTTAAATCTAAATCGATTTTCTTCTTTCTTAATCAATTTTTTTCTTCCTCTTGATTTTTAATTTGATAGTTTGATTTGTTACTTTTTTCTTTCTGGATTTTAGTTGTTACTTTTTTGTGAATTATTTTTGTACTATTACCTCTCTCGGATTGTTTTTGGCAATTTTCTCTTTGGTAAATTAAATTTCCTGGTCTTAATAAAAACATGGATAATAACACGAATTCAAAATTAGGAAGAAATTATAAACATAATAAGATTCTAAGATAAGTTTCACTGGTTATTATATTTATAAAAAATATAATGGGGAAAAACAAACTAGAAATTCGCCAATATTATTTTGATTAATTGTCATGGAAAGCAATCATTTTTATAGTAAAAAATACGTATTAGGTTTGTTCCTATCCCGTTATTTGTAGCGTGCTTTGCATTTACATCATCCCGTGGATTTGTGGATAGTACAAAAATCGTTTAGGACAGTTGTGACTATAATTCGTACTGTATAAAAACAAACAAAATAGGAAACCTAACAGATTGGAAACCTTCCTGTTGTTATTTGTGAGATTTGACATAACTGCGCATGTCATGCAAACTAGAAATGGGTCTTGTCTTAGCACCCGACTGTACTGACTTCGGCAATACTTGGAAGTTCCGACTTTAAACGAAGCTAAGCTTCCAGTTTCTCCCGTGTTCATGACTTCTTGGTCGACCTTTAACTACTTATACATGGCGGAGTTAGAATAAGAGACAAAATTAAAAAAAACTATTTGTACTAGCGGAGGTAAGGCAAAATTAAAAGAAAAACTTTTTATTAACTTTGAAAAGAACGTCTTACTGATGTATTGTAAATTGAGAAAAAAAGTTAATTTTGATTAGTTTATAGTTAAAGCAGATGGTTGTAGAGAAAAAAAGAACTGTCCCATCAGACCTCCGTCGGCGAATCTCCAATTAAAATATTATAATATAAAATATAAATCACCAACACTAAAAAACTTCTGATTGTATCAGGTTGAAATTTTACATGCCTGTTTCAATTGTACTTTAGACGATGTGTATGAAGTTTTATTGAAAACGTTACGTTAGAACGTAAGATATCGGTAAAAACGATGTTTTCTTTATTTAAAACGATTAGGTCCGCTTTAATAAATTTAACGATCTTTATCACTTTATAGCAGTGTCGGTGTTCGTTTTACTAAAAACAATTATTTATAAAAGTTGTTTGACTCATTAAATAGATGAAGTTAGAATTTTTTCCCGTCCTAAAATTCCAATTTTAAATTTGAAGCTTACGTTTACTCGAACGTTGCGCGTGAACGCTTGGGCAGATAACGTTGTCCAACGAACTTAGCCTGGGCATTGGTAAAATGAACATGTGTACCAAATTTCAACTAACTCGGTGATCTTTTACTCAAGTTATTGTCATCGGTTGATTTCGTGACGGATTTTGCGTGACGGTGATTTTTTTTTTTTTTTCGGATTTACTCCCGGGCTCCAGAACGTGCCATAAGGAACTTCGTTCCAAAAAAAATAACCAAAACTCTGACTTGGACTGAAAGCCTCACTCTCATGGTTTCGAGACTCGTCTCACCTGCCCTGAAGATGATCATTCACTGGTGTCGTTGAGAGCGGACTTTGTACAATAGTCGAAAGTTACTTAGTCCATTAATTACAAAGTTACTGTAATGGAGACACGTTGTTCTTTATTCTTAATAATTATTCGATAGTAACGCATAAATATTATATAAATTAAACGAAGATAAAAAGAAATTGTCTACACTGATAAGCATATTGAGTGGATGATTATAGTTGCCAATACCCACCCTGTTATTCCCCAATTGTAGTGAAACAAATGTTGGTAAAATAATAATAGGCAAAGCTTTAATGGCTGGTAGAGAAAGGCTGACAAATATCGATGCTAAAATCTTGTATAGAATACTTATTAACTTTTCTTTTACTTCAATTATATAAGAAAATAAAGTTTAAAAAATCTTAAAGAGATCTAATACTTAAAAGATTTATTATAGAATAATAATCATCAAAATAAATAAAAGTAATTTTCAGATGTTTAATAATGGCAGTTGTGATAAAAAAAAATTGACTTAATAAAAAAAAATATATTTATAATAAGAAAGAAAAAGGAAATATTTCCTTTGTTACTAGTATTATCATTTGAAAAAAGAAGTAAAAGAAATTCAAAGAATTGAATATATTGAAAAAAAAAAATGGGAGAAGAATAAATGGAATTTCTTTCTGAAATCATTGAACGTATGTCAACAAAGTATCGGTATAAAAGGTAATAGGAAAAATATTTTATTGAAAAATGAGGTCATTACGATTTATGCGCAGTGACTGTGACTATCATCTTTCCCAACTTTACAGATAAGAATTTCAATTTCAATGTTAAAGCTCAAATGTTTGTTTTGACACGAATCAATAGACTGAAAGAAAATTAGGAAATTTGTCTAGAATTGTGTTAAGGCTCTACCGCCCTTTGAGGTTAGGAAAAACAGTAAAATTAAAATTATACTGGTTCTAAGCAAGATATCAAAAATCTAATCACAGGCTTCATTCCTAATTTTAATTCTGCACAATTTGAGCCCTATTTCAACTTCCTATGATAAATAGTACAGGCGCCATTTTAATACAACGAGTTTTATCGTTGTATTGAAATGGCGCCTGTACTATTTATCATAGGAAGTTGAAATAGGGCTCAAATTGTGCAGAAATAAAAATTAGGAATGAAGCCAGTGATCAGATTTTTGATATCTTGCTTAGAACCAATAAAATGTTCAATTTAATGATTTTTCTAACCTCAAAGAGCGGTAGAGCCTTAAGGGAATGGACAGTTTGTTAAGCCGGCCATACTCGTAGCGGTATACCTGTCAACTGAACCTGTGCAGGTAAACTGGAGCGTATGTGATATCAAGCAAACACATACCTGCACAGCTGAACTGAAAATAATAAGGTTTTACAGATTCTGTAATCCGAATCACGAATCCGATTCTTGAATGAAGGTTTCTAACGAAACCAAGAGGCTAATGGTACCATTCTGACTACGATTCCGGTAGGCGATTCGGCACTTCTTTAGATTGTTACTCCCCTTATAAAGAAAACAGAGGGGAGTAACAATCTAATTCAAAATTGGACATGATACCTCCGAGATTAATCGCACTAGAACCTTGAAATTTTGAGTTGCCTTTTATGATATAATCAATTTTTGTTAAAGGGTTTTCTAATCTGCCATTTTTTTTTTTAAAGATAGTGGCTGTAAACTTATTTAAACCATGTCCTCTCACTAACATAATTATCACCACTTCTTTCCAACTCTTTAATAAAAGCTATGTAGTATATTAATTTTTAAATTCTGATGTGTGCCAATAGTTTTTTTAAAATTTTATCTCTAAAGGGGGAAATGAAGGTAAAGCAAAAAAATAATTAATATAAAAATGCCATTTTTCAAAACTGGTCTTATTTTCAACTTTTTTTTTTTTTTTGGTTTCTGTATTCTTCACCTTAGTAGTATCTATGTGCAAAATTTGGGGAAGATTGAATGACGGTAAGTGGTTCAAAATTGGGGTAATAGGTGTGCGATGAAACTTAAAAAGCAAATAAATTTGACGGCATTTTGTTTGTGTTTTTATTTTTTTTGGTTTGTGTATTCTTCACCTTAGTTTTATTTATATTCAAAATTTGGGGAAGATTGAATGACGGTAAGTGGTTCAAAATTGGGGTAATAGGTGTGCGATGAAACTTAAAAAGCAAATAAATTTGACGCCATTTTGTTTTTGTTTTTATTTTTTTTGGTTTCTGTATTCTTCACCTTAGTTTTATTTATATTCAAAATTTGGGGAAGATTGAATGACGGTAAAAGGTTCAAAATTGGGGTAATTGGTGTGCGATGAAACTTAAAAAGCAAATAAATTTGACGCCATTTTGTTTTTGTTTTATTTTTTTTGGTTTCTGTATTCTTCACCTTATTTGTATCTATGTGCAAAATTTGGGGAAGATTGAATGACGGTAAGTGGTTCAAAACTGGGGTAATAGGTGTGCGATGAAACTTGAAAAGCAAATAAATTTAACGCCATTTTGTTTTTGTTTTTATTTTTTTTGGTTTCTGTATTCTTTACCTTAGTTGTATCTATGTGCAAAATTTGGGGAAGATTGAATCACGGGAAGTGGTTCAAAATTGGGGAAACGGAAATGTGCGATGAAACTTACAAAGCAAAGTTATATAAGACCAGTAAAAAGACAGGGCCTTTAGCAAAGACAAACCTTGTGAAATTTGAAAGTTAGTAGTAGGGAAAATGCTTCTCTTTAGGATGTAAGCATGTATTTATTAAAGATAATTCCAATTTAAACCGGGGTTTAAGGGGGGAGGAGATTTTCCGGGGAAATTCACATTGAATAATCCTCCACCAGTAGTCGGAATCAAATAGAGTGGTTAGGGATTTTTGAAAATTAAAATTGTAATTAATTCATGGGAGGGGGTATAGAAATAAGGGGAGGGGAGAACTTTGTGGCATCAATATATTCTAGCTAAGTGAAATTATTACTTTAATGCTTCTCAACGGTAGTTTATAAGCCAATTAAATATTTATTGCTTGTTTTTAGCAAGTAACAAACCGGTTATCGCACGATTGAATCCTGCGTAGAAGCCATTGTGTAAACTGAGACCTGAACTGAATCCTCCTCCCCTACCCTACTGTGTGTGTGCGCTACAACTGTGCAGGTAAACCTGTACAGATTCACCTGTCCGGTATGGTGTATGGCCGGCTTAAGAATATGAGACCACTTATTCGATGCCAGTACTGTTAACATATCATTTAGTCAGTTTTACACGAAATCGGTCATAGTAGTAGTAAAAATACCATTTTCGATTATAATTACAGGAACATAATACACGAAGTTCAATTTAACATGAATGTACTAACAATTTAGATTTTCTATCATTATTAAAATACCCGTTCAATAAATATTTCTTATTCAAAATCTCTGGGCAAACCCGGATTATGTCTCAATCATTACAATATTTGGCTATGAATTAAACTAAAGTGGATCTAAAAACCACATTAGGATTAGAATATGTATTTAAACCCTCTTTAATTTAAAATAATAAAACTTCTTAAGCGATATGCAGCTGTTTTATGCAGAGAAAATTCAGTTTTGAGGTCCCCCAAGTCCAAAAAAAATGATTGTCTGCGTCGTCTGTGGAGTTCAGAAAAATCATACCCCGATGCAAAATCGAGGAATGAATTTGAGCCCTAAATTTGGGCATGCTACCCCACAAAATTCCTGAAAATCATGAAAAATTATCATTTAGAAAACGGTTCCGACGATTTTTTATTAATAAGTTCTAAAATTTAATCCATTTAAATACAAATCTAACGAAATAAGCCGTTTTCCTGGAAAAATATTTAGTTACCGAGATATTGATGAAAATAAATATGATTTTGTTGAGAATCGAAAAGAAAAAGTAAACAACCACCTGTTGAAAACATTTGAAATAATATATCAACTAGGCATCGTGTGGCTTTATCATTGAAGCGAGCTTAATGCAATAAATATTTAATATTAAGCAAATGAATAGTTAATCATGATGAGTTTATAGTTTGAAAGGATGATTGGAGTAGACGGTAGTGCCGGGTGGGACTCTCACTTCACTTGAAAGGTTCTATAGGAGGGTTCCTAAAGGTGGGTTCACAGCTAGCAGATCGACACGTGTATTTGTCTTTATAGATAACAATATATTCTATTTTTCTGGGATCTGTAACCGAGATAATACAAGAAAGTCAGTCTGAGTTGTCTCGGACCGATTTTTATTTATACAGTTATAGCTAGTAATTAATCGAATCCGACAAATAGATTTTTTCTTGGTTGTAAAGGAAGTATGTTGTATATAGTCGAAAGAGGTAAACATTCTTTAGGAGTATAGAAGGCTTTTATCTTTAAAATATTAAACATTTCATGACAATTTATTGGCTTGAAAAACCTTCCTCTTAAAATAGCGTGACAGTTGGCTAAAAGTAGTCAAATAATGTTGATGAAAATTCTTCTAAGAATAGGAAAATGTTTTCAGTGAACCAATAACTTCTTTCTTAAAATAGGAATCGAAGTGTCTTGAATCCGTTCTATTAATTGAATGAGGAATTTAATATAACTGTAGAAAGTAAATATGTTCTATTCCGATGATCACCTGAAATTGGAATCTAAAGGGAAGTACCTGAGTTAAGTTTATTGCACTCTTGCGATCACTGAGATAAATAGATAAGGATTAAATTAAAGGGTTAAAGTCAAGAAGCACGAGTCATCTTCTATTTCAAGACCAAAGGCGGTGAAATAGTTGCAGTTAAACACAACTAATACTGCTTTTAATTGTTTTATTATTGAAATAAGCAAGTTTGGCCTGTTATACTTATTCATTATAATAATGAAAGAGAGGTCTGGTAAGTATAGATCGTGTAAGGGTAACAATGCTATCTAGTTCATGTATTTGACAGGGGATTTCAAACTAGTATCCATGTGTTGGCTAAAGCATTGTCGTTCTCCGACACCCCATTGTATTTCATGATCTATTCTTCCTTAGCTTCGTCATCTCTAAAGGTCTTTTCCCAATCCATTCTTTCTTATTGTACCAATATGGACTTGGTCGCTTTCTTATTCTCCTTTTTTCTCTCATTGGACCTTTTAACAGTCTAAATTTTCTTATCATTTTAATTGACACTTGATGTCTGTTGTTTTTATTTTATTATTTTTTTTTAAGTTGTAATAAATCTGTACCGACTATTTAAGCAACATCAAACGTGTACGTACATCTTAAAGTGATGGATATATTATTACCTCCTAATTACAATAATTCTCTGCAGAACCTTGTGTAGCAATGGGAAAGGAGCAGATAAATTCAGTTTACTGCTTTCTTCTTTAGCCTACCTAAGATCATAGATCAATGAATAAATATAACAGATGACAAGTGTATAAACAATTATAATAAAGATGCTTTTTGATCATTATATATATATATATATATATATATATATATATATATATATATATATATATATATATATATTTGTGTGTGTGTGTGTGTGTGTGTGTGTGTAATTGTTCATGAAAACGCAAATTTGGAATAATGGAAAAGAGGATAAATAATTTTATAATTGTTAGTGTGTCAATATCTGTTTTATCTGAATTTGTTATTGTAGTGTTAACGTCCATTTTCTGATGAGTCTGATCATGGAATAAGTTGATTAACCTTATGTAGGTTGGTGTAGATTCATTAGGCGACGGTCATTACTCTCCAGTTCTTGTACCGCAACCCCTAACGACCTACATGCTTGGGCAGAGATATATCTCCCAGGATATTAGCGAAAGTGACTTTAGCTGAAGCTTTCAGAAGTCTTGTTCAAAATTAATAATTACTTCATGAATAGTAGAAATGCGGAGTAGTTTGGAAAGTGAAAACAGTCGGAGTGCGATTGGAAAGAAGGAAATTCGGATGAGGGTCCCGTCTTGAAAAGACAGAGGAAACGAGGCGAAGGTGGCGACCTTCTTATCACTAATTAATCCCGGGGCTCTTTCAGTTAGACTGTGGAAACGTAATATGTCCTGGGGGCGCTTAGTGTAAAATTAATAGAGTGTGCCGGCGGCGGGTTAAGAAGGCGACGCTGCAAGCTTACAAGAGGCTTGCCTTGATGAAACGCCGTGGCACCCGACCTCCCTTTCCAAAGCCGCCCTCGGATTCGATTCATGAAATTATTCCCCTATAGCGAAGGTAATTAATTCGGGCGGTTAAGCCCGCTAAGGTAAGGAGAGAGAAGCTTTCTCTAATAATTACTACCTAATTTTACCGCCGTATAAATCCTACCTCCTTCCTCGCCGACCGTTCTTCTCTAACAAGGACGAAAAACAATATTGTAATCGCAAAACGCTAATACCTGGGATCCGCTCTAACAACCGAGGCTCGAGCCCATTGATTCCCCGCGGAGTTTCGCCAGCGGGACTTAACCACCGCCGTACACTTCACAAAGCGGATTTCACTTTTCCAACCGCCGCGCCGACAAATTTCCTTATTAAATTTATAAGTTACCACAGGTAAATATTGACGTCTTAGAAATTTATCCGATGTTAAGCCCGTCTTTATCTGTAAACTACACTGGATAGCTCTATGTAATTCGACTCCTCTAACGAAAGTAAATTATAAATAACTTTGGCGTTTTCAAACAGCATAACTTTCCCGTCTCTCAGCTCAATCTCACACAAATCAATGGAGCACATTAAGTATTTTCCACGGATCTTAAAATTACCAAAAAATAAAAAAAAATAAATAATAATAATATTCTTTAAAAGAACCGGATAAGCATACATCATTCATTAACATAGGTTATTACTTGAGCAATTTATGAATAGCCTGAATTTAATCATACTGCTACAATATGTGTTACCACTTTTAAAAAAAACTCAATCGATTCACTAAACAGAAATTAATTTGCGTTTATTGTTAATTAAATTCTTAAACAATGCCATTATATATTGCTGCTTGTATGCTTACTGATAATTATGAAACAGCTGTTACTACGTAAACAATTACATGTGATAGGGATTCCAATTTACTCTTTAACTTAAAAGGAACTTAAAAATAACTCAAAGCGATAACGGTCTCTTTATTGGCATGTCTAATAAAGAAAGCGGGATTATTATAACCAAGTGAGTTCTTTTGTAATCTTCGGGTGTTATTG
This sequence comes from Gerris lacustris, assembly GCA_951217055.1. NCBI lineage: Eukaryota > Metazoa > Arthropoda > Insecta > Hemiptera > Gerridae > Gerris > Gerris lacustris. The sequence goes on from OX578285.1 coordinate 5,027,893, forward strand.
GATAAAATTAAAGTGTTCCATACAAATATAATAAATAAAAGCTATCAATGAGCCTTCTTATTTAGCCTACCGATTGTCTTTAAATGAAAACAGAGGATAACGTTTTTATACAATCAAATATAAGCCGATAAAGTTTCAAATCTATAAATGGTTTTATTGCTTTGGACCATACACACACACACACACACACACACACACACATATATATATATATATATATATATATATATATATATATATATATATATATATATATATATATATATATATATGTATATTTAATGAGAATTTCTTTTGAAATCGATTAGACCTGAAATTAATTTTCAGAATACAGTCTTAAAATACCAGAGTGGAAATTCCTTGTGATTAGAACACGCTAACGTATAAGCTACTTTGAATATACGTATGAATGCTCATTATATTTTGTAATGAAATGATATTAGCTCTTTAAGTACGTTAAATATTCGTATCTATTTTAGTCTGATTTAAGCATCTGATAATTTGCATAATACCTACGCAATCTATTGATTAACTTAATGGCCATTATGATATTGAAATACTCTCCAAAGCATAATCCAAGCTTTGTCTAAGAAGCTATTTTAGGATATAATGACTGATTCATGAATTATATACATTTTATGTTCGACGAAATTACACATATTATTAACACAAAACAGTCTTGTCGTATGCATTTAAAACGTGAATGGTGACAAAAAGCGAATTTAGTCACATTGAGATACCAAAGATAAATTTTGTTTTTTGAAAATAAACGAGAGTTTAAGACCAAACTTGGTGTTATGCTACATTTTAGCGACGAGGATGAAAGGAAGCATAACGAAACTGGTGTTATGCTACATTTTAGCGACGAGGATGAAAGGAAGCATAACGAAAGTGGTAGACTGTAAGGCCATGATGAGAGAAACAACAGCAGATGACATCTAGACGAGGAAAAAGCTCGGAATCTTCATGGTATCAAGGATCATAGTAATTTCTCGTCAAGATCTTACAACAAAATTAAGCACACAGAAAAACATAAGCCATCGACACAACGTTCTACAAACAATGCCCTCTCCATTCCAAGTCCGCTTCCGTATCCATAAACCTACATTCCACACGCTAATTTCATTCCCGTCCCATTTTCCGCTTAAGCTCAACCATAGAAATCTTCCTAAAAGTCTTTAAAGCAGCCCCTACACGATCAAGCCGCTTGATCAAAACATCGCGTCAAGCAATGGTGTCAAGCATGATTGATAGTCTAGGAACCCGTTTGATGCTTGAGTCAAGCCTTGACGGAGATTGATGGAAAGTTTGAATGATTCAAGTAGCTTGACGGAGCGCTTGATAGTCTAGAGAAATTTTGATCAAGCATTCCGTCAATCACCTGCTCGACACCCCAAATCCTTATTCGAAACCATGGTATCTACACAATACGGATTTATTACAGTCCAGGAGGAGCAGTACACTAGTCGAAAACTCCGCTACAAATGAGTGTTGATGAAAACATTGATGGGATGCTTGATGCGCCCCAAGGCGGCTTGAACGTCGTGTCAATCAGCTTGACGCGATGTTTTGATCAAAGGGCTTGATCGTGTAGGGGCTGCTTAAATTTAATGCGTTTGATCAAACAAGCGGAAAATAGGACTATTATATATCACTTTTAAAACGGGAATTATTAATTTAAGGTTTGGATAAACAGGATTGAGTCGCAGGCGAAATCAATTTTGCTCCTTTCAAGTATGGGTTCAGTTTCGTAAAGATCATCATTAGATCCTTTTCGATCATCGACACATAAATGTAGTAAAGTATGAGCAGCCTAAGTCAGTTTTTGACAACTTTTATGGAAAGAAAGTTTTTATTCAAAGATAATGAAGGGAACTTCCATTATGGTTTTTAAGTCATATTATACTCTAACAATGTTGAATGTTTTTTTTGGGTAAATGCTGTTTTTTAAAGGATATGGAATCTGATATTGAACTCTTGTTAATGCAGCTTCATTAGAGATGTTGAAAATAGTACAATTAACCCGAAGGTAGGTGGTAGTATTGTCTATCCAATTTTTGTTCGTTATAAATGAACTGACAATACATTTTTCTAGTGTGGTACTTGCTCTAATTCAGGGTTACCAAATGACCAAATGAAATACTCGGCTGATGCCTCGTCATCATTAATTTTTTTTTTTTTTACAAATCGGCATATAGCCGTGGAACCCTGACGGGTTAGAGTTGCCTTCTTAATTATTCCATTAATTACAATAATGATAAAATAACTTACATTCATTGGACTATCAGACATGCAAATTTTTATTTTTTTATTTTTTTTGTTTTATTTATTTTCAAGTCAGAGCCATACTTCAGAGTGAACTTGAGACATTGGTCTCCATTCTACTCTGCCCATAGCTACTCTCTGCCAGGTCACCCCTTGACATACTCTTCTCATCTCTCCATCCCACTCCTGCCTGGGCCTACCTCGGTTTCTTTTTTCTTCTCTCGGGTACCACTCTATAAGAAGTTTAGTCCACCTGTTATCTGTGGTTCTGGCGATATGGCCTGCCCATTTCCACATCCTATTCATCAAGGATTTCCATATATCTTCCAGGAGAGTTTGACTCCTTACCCAGCTATTTCTATTTCTTTCTTTTCTCGTGATCCTCAACATGCTCCGCTCCATCATCCTTTGTGCTACTTGTAATCTATGTATAACTTCTTTTGTAATCGTCCACGTTTCAGTCCCATACGAAAGTACCGGTTCCACACATTTTTTTCCAAAATTTACTTTTCAGCTTTATATTCACATCAGATCTAAACAAGTACCTATATTTATTATACACTTTCCATGCATTAGTGATCCTTCTGCTCACTTCTTTTTCTTGTCCATTCCTTTCACTGCTGATTAAGGTGCCTAGATAAATATATTCTTTCACGATCTCCATCTCCTTTCCATCGATTAGAATTCCTCTTTCTCTATCTAAGTTCACTGTCAACATTTTTGTTTTACTTCTATTTATTTCCAGTCCAACCTTTTTGGTTACTTTAATCAGATCTACCATCATATCTTCGATTTCATTCATACTCTTACTTATCAATACTATGTCGTCCATAAACTTTAAGATTTTAAGCCATTTGCCATTAATGTTAATTCCTTTTCCTTGTCATTCTAGTTGGTTTCAAGCTTGCTCCAATACTTCAACGAACATCTTACCCGACAGTACGTCTCCTTGTCTTGTGCCTCTGTCTATCTTAACTACTCTCTTTTCATTATCTAAATTAATTTCCATTCTTGCCCCTTCATAAATAAATGTATTTTATTAAATCGACATAGCACTTATCAATTCCTATATTTTCCAGCATAACAGAACATAACTTGTTAATATTAATAAGGAAACCGTATTTATCCTGGTAATCGTAATATATTTACCACAGTTAAAATTACAATTTTTCTAAACCATTATTTAATCGTGTCACTAAGATTATTTAAACTACTATTTTACTGTTAGTAGCCAAATTTCTTAATCTTATTAAGGAAACTCAGCTGGAAGTTAATAAGTTGTGTAAATCTTTTATACTCACAAGGCTATTAAGTGAGCTTCTCTTAGCTCGCAGGTTTAAAAGCTGTAGAACAACAGTTATTAGCGTAATCTTGAAGTAATCAATAACTGTTGCTTTTCCTACTCTTTTACAATACGCTGAGAATCCTTCTGATGAATATTAGGTGTTACTTATTGTTTAAGTACAATGTATAAACATGCAAAATGTCGATTAATAATTAAATTTATTACTTTTAAAAGAAAACTTGACAGCAAATAATTTTAATGTGGAAACCGCGTGTGTGACTATTTCATTACAAACTGGATTAAGCTTTCATCCCATTTAATCTAATAAAAAAGGTGTGTGTGTGGAGGGGGGGGGGGGATTTCATGATTTCATTCCTATTTATTTAAAAACAATATACATTTAAACATAATCTGGATATGGTTTCATGCTTTTAATTAATTGAATAAATCCGATTGTTTTAAGAACGGCGATGAACCAAAGGAAATAAAATTTTATTTGAAACTATAGAAGGCGTTTTTTTTATTTAAAAAAAAACTAACTCCTACATATTATTTGCAAATATTATTTGCTCTGTCTAAAACTTGAATTCCCAATCGGTTAATAGTACAATGTAACTAATAAATTTGCGAAGAATACAGAGGTATCAGGTAGGCAGAAAATCGCTGTCCTAACTCTCCCATAATTTGGCTTAATGTTGTGTTTATATACTCGTAAACTAATCTACCAAATGTTGTGTTTATATGCTCGTAAAGTGAGCTGCCTAATGCAGTGTTAATCTCCTCGTAAATTATCTATCTATAGTTGTGTTTATCTGCTTGTAAACTGATGTACATCATATTGTGTTTATCTACTCGTTAACTAATCTACCTAATGTTGTGTTTATCTGCTCGTAAACTAATCTACCAAATGTTGTGTTTATATGCTCGTAAAGTGAGCTACCTAATGCAGTGTTAATCTCCTCGTAAATTATCTATCTATAGTTGTGTTTATCTGCTTGTAAACTGATCTACCTCATATTGTGTTTATCTACTCGTTAACTAATCTACCTAATGTTGTGTTTACCTGCTCGTAAATTAATCCATCTATAGTTTTGTTTATCTGCTTGTTAATGTTTAAGTGGAACGGCTATAGTGGATAAACAATGATGTACGGATGGCGTACTTTATGCGCCAATGCATTTTTCCAACCATAATTAGGTCAAATCTATGAAATGTTTAGTTAAAAAGTCAATTAATATATTACATATTTATTTCTCAATGATATTTTTAATTATAAAAAAAAAATCTGTTTTCAGATTATCAAACATGGAATAAAAATGAAAATAATATTATTACTAATAGCTTTTAAAACACCTTTGCAATGTTTAAACTGCATTACATATATTAATATATTTTTAGCAACTGAATGAATACACACGATTTCAGTCAGTAGTTTTATGCGAACCGATGCTACTATATCCCTCACAACTGTCTTTCACTACTTTCAAATGGTTCTTACAAGTAAAAATGCAATACATTCGGCACAGTTGAAAGTTGTTTTGTTATTTTTAGATCTCCCACATAAGTTGAAGTGACCTCGACAGAACGTTTTATTAGGAAGCACATAATTTTCTCTTCCATCTGTTTCCTCTCATGGCAGTAATAATTGATTGACTCCTTTAGCGTTCTGACTTAGTGTCGGGCTCACAACCTCAATTAATTATTATTAGTTGTCAAAGTCCTAAGATATCTCCTCACAACCATCATCCTAATCCGAAAACTCACTCAAACCGTCAAATTGATCGAGCGGCACAATTTCTCTATCGGGCATAGTGGCACGGGTGGTGTATACAGTGCACCAAGGCAAATAAACATAAATTGCTAAATAAACAATGCGGGATGAAGCAATAATCAATGCAGACTCTTTCGTCCGTTTAAGGGGTGTCTAGTGGTAGGGTAGAGTGAGGGTTTATTATTCTCGCATCGTGCATCTGTGATTTAAAGAAACTTTTTAACTCGTGGCGCACTCAATACGCCAGCCCGTGTCATTAAGGGTAACTGACCTACCACATGTGTTTATCTGCTCTTACACTTGTCATATATATAGATTTGAACAAACATTTGAACTGCTCACGATAGCTAGAAGTGTAAACAGCTTTCACATATACAAGAATTCGGCAACTTCAAACAACATTTTGCGATTGTTTGATGAATATTGTCAGCCTACCTCCAACGTTACCGTAGAAACTTTCAAAGTTAACAGTATAGTTCAAAAAGAAGATCAATCTATAGACGTTTATTACTGAATTAAAGAACCAAGCAGCAGTTAGTGAATTTAAATGCAAGACCTGTAAAGAAAGTTATGGAGATGATACGAGATCGAGTAAGCCTGGCAGTAAGAACAAAATCTATTCAGCAGCAATTATTGCGTGAAAGTGATGCTACCTTGGAGAAGACCGTTCGAGTGTGCAGATCGATGGAAGCAGTTGACATCTACTCCAAGATAATACAGAAGGGCCTGAAAGAAGTTAGCGAGATAAGATTGGACAGAAGCGAAGAAATGTCAAAACCATTTAAGACGTGACAGGTAGAATAAATGAAGGTAAATTTCCCTCTAAATTTCACAGTAAAGATGAAAATAGAACTTATAAATGCTGTAAATGTGGCACAGTTCACAAGAATTTGTATGGACCCTACTGATTTAAACAAATACCTAATAAGAGAGCATTACCCAATACCACTTCCAGAGGAGAATTTAACAAGTTTAGGAGGAAACTTTTTTTTTTCAGTTCTGGATGTTAATGAAGGTTTCATCAGATACCTCTTAATGAGCGTTCCTTTATGCAGATATAGATATAATAGCCTACCTTTTGGTTTAAATGCAAACAGATTGAGAGAGAGAGAGCAGTGTAGATTTGTAAAAAGATTTTAACTCAGCCGATTCCTAGTATCGGATATTTCCCTGCACAGCTATTGTTTGGAAGACGACTCAAGGACAGAATTCCTACTGTAGACAATCTAACGGGGAAAAATAAGTGTTGCTGAAAGAGGAAGATTTTTATCCCGTAGCATTTTCACGCATTGCAGAACTGCTTCTATGTCTATACACTTACGCCCTTTAGATTTTTTTTTTCTAAAAACACCTCCACTTGTTTCGTACAGTTTAAGTATTGAATCCCGGTTTTTTAAAATCGTAGACACTGAACGATTTAATATTTACGGTATCTACTTTGTTCTACATTCCTTTATCATACGTCTTTCAATTTTTTTTTCTGAAATTGATAATTTTATTTTAGACATTTGTTCGATGAGTAAATTACGCTATAAAATATCAAGAGCTTTATAAACGCCCGCAACGAATTCTAAACAGAGACTGAGTTTTCTCTACACTGTGCAAAGGTGATTCCGATTCCACTTAAACTAATGGAGGTAGAATGCGCAAAATTATAGTAGAGTGCTAGAGCAAGAAACGCTGAGCAAAAAATGAAAATGGTTCTAAGAAAATGAAGGAATGCAAAAACACCGACAATATTAATTCACAGAGAGTTTGTCAGCCTCATCTTAATCCCCATTTCTATGAATTTTGTTCGTTGTATAGAAATTATTTTCGTTCTATAGAAGCACATGTCTTAATATACATTAATTTATTATGCTTTATAATAAACTTAAAATTTATTATGGCAACGGGCTTAATTTTATATTTAGGAAACAAAGTAAAATTAAGTAAATTAATTTAGACATCTATTTAGACAAGTAATTATATCTATTTGAAGACCAAGAAATCAAAACAAACATTTATTTTTATTGGTATAAATGTGGTTGCCTTAGCTTAGCAATAGCAAATCATCATTGTCGTCGCCGTCGGGGCACACACTAATATATATATATATATATATATATATATATATATATATATATATATATATATATATGTATATATATATTTTCAAATTTATGTCATCTTAAAGCGATAACTTCATTACTAGGTGACACCGGGAGAGCCAGCGTGACCGTGTGGGTTAAACCACAGCTGCTCGGCCATCACTGAATCATGAGTGGAACGAGATGGGGTTCGATTCCTCGCCGTGACGCTCTGATTTATATGGCTCACTATTGATCTCATCATACTCGCTTCGGCGGTACAATGTACATATGTATGATGTGTGAAGTGGCTTGAACTCTCTACCGCGGGGCGTAAAGAGGGCCTAACTGATGGCCTAATTGCTAGGCTCGAACAAGTGGTTCGTCCCGTTCTAGTAGGAAGTACTAGACTACTACTACTACTACTAGGTGACACCGACGAAAAGTATATAATTCCAATAATATAAGTTTTATCGGTATATCGTATAAACGGAAACTCTATCTTCAAATTCTCATACAGAGGTGACACCGACGAAAATAATATTTTTCTTAGAATATAATTCCAATAATATAAAATTTATCGGCATATGATATAAACGGAAACTCTATCTTCAAATAATTTCAAAGTCTCATACATTTTAACTTTCTTATTTCTTCAACTAATAGATACAAGCTTCTGATAAACTAAAATATATTTTTGATTACAGTAAATATCTCTCGCACTTTCATATTAAAATATGTAAATGAACTTAATTAAGCTTAACAAAAAAAAAAAAATAAAAAAAAAAAAATAAGCGATAAGCGAAAAAGAGCTTATAGTAAGCAATGAACAGGTTGAGTTTTTTTCCAGCTTTTTATTATGTAGATGTCTTTGAATAGTTAAACACCTGCTATTAGTAAATTTTTTTAAAGGCTCTAGAAAAAAAAGCTTTTAATAAAAAATTAATTCTTCGGCATCTTTATCAAGAAAGATACCTTTTGCTCCTTGAAAAATTATTTTTAAATCTATTATTTTTGGCCACGGCACCTTGGAAAACGAATAATTAGGTACATTATTATTATACAAGTAATTTGTACATCAATAATATTTACGCAGCATGTTCGTTCATTTCGGGACCGATATTCTTACTATGTGGCTTTAGTTCGTGTTGAATACATATTTTTACTTTTAATTTATTAAAGGAAAACTTTTTTTTTTACCAGGTAAACAACAAATTTTAAAAAAATACGTGTGGTGTCGTGGGACACCTGGTAGGAACGAAGTTCCTTACATTTACATTAAATATATATTATAAAATCACACTGCTAAGTACGTATATGTTGCTAACTACTTATACATGGCGGAGATAGAAAAGAGACAAAATTAAAAGTAACTAACTGTTTGTACCTAGCGTAGTTAAGGCAAAATTAATAGAAAAACATTATTTGTATCATTAAAGCAAGCGGCTTTCAATAAATATGTATTGAATATTGTGAAAAAAGTTAATCATGATGAGTTTATAGTTAAAGAGTATGTTTGCAGTTGGTAGGAAATAGGACTGTTTTCTACCTCCCCGGCCTACTAATTTAAAATATTATAAAATATATCTCTTCCCTACTCAAAAGCGTCTGCTTGTATCAGGTTGAAATTTTATTTAGGCATGAAAAATTTCAACCTTTCAATTGTACTTTAGTCGATGTGTGAGCCGTTTTATTAGAATCGTTACGTCAGAACGTAAAAAGGTTGTTTTCTCTATTTAAATCGTTTAGGTCCGCTTTAACAGTTTTAGCGATCTTTATTAATTTAAAATTTGTCGGTGTTGGTTTTAGTAAAAAATGTAATTTCTAAAAAATGTTCGTCTCATCGAATAGGTGATGATAGAATCTTTTCCCGTCCTGAAATTCCAATTTTTCATTTGAAGCTCACGTTTACGCGAACGTCGCTTGTGAACTCTTGGAAGAATAACGCTGTCCAACGAACTTAGCCTGAGCATTAGTAATAGCAACATGTATACCAAATTTCAACTTAATCGGTCTACTTTTACTCAAATTATTGCGGACACGTGAACGTTGCACACAGACAGACAGATAGACAGACAGACAGACAAGATACATATTTCGTTGAATGTAAGAAGCTCGCTTACGCTCGCTTCAATTATCTATAGATGCTACACAGTTTTAGGTTGTTTCTTTTCTACAATATTTATCAAGAAATATTAATAAATAATTAATAAAAATTTGCAAGAATTTTTCACCTCAAAACCCAGTTAGTTATAAGAAATTCCAGTTTAAGCATAAATATTTTCCCCAAAAATTATTATTTTTTTTTTTTTTACTATTTTACTCAATAACTATGCAGCTGATAAACTTTTGTAGAACCTAATTTTAAGCTGAAAAGATCGTTTGAATTTAGGTATATCTATGGTTCTAATTTTAATTTAGATGTTAACGCCCCAAAATTATAACAATTAGTTTTACATTTAAATTGACAATATTTTGCCTCGTCAGAAAGATTGTTAATGTAATAAAAAAATTACATCAACAAAAATCGGTTCACTTTTTAGTCATCTTAAATCTTATGAGTGGAAAGGAAATAAATCAAAAATAAACAAAATCGGTCTAGACTAATCAGGTTTCGAGATAAATCCTATTTGAACCCCCTGAATGACTAGCCTATGCATATTATTTTGAGTTTTATGATACCTAACAGCAATGGTACCAGTCCAAATTTAGTAACAATAATTAAGAATGAGTGACAATTATCAAAACGATATTACAAAGGTAGTTAAGTGCTTGGAGAAGGTGAGAATGATATTTGATATGATAACACTAGGCTGTCACGTCACCTCGTGCATCTTATATTCTAACCTGATATCCTGTCAGTGTCATCTTGACACGTGACGCGCTATGTAATAAGGATCTAAGTGCTAATTTCACCTGAATACCACGGTATTCAGGTGCTCTATGACGATAGTTTGAAACACGTATTTGAAAGTGATACCGGTAAATGTCACCCCTTAGTTATAATTAATTTGAAATAGGCACTAGCTTTATGATAGGCGTGTTATGCAATGTGGTATACTCTAGTATTTTAATTAATGTATACACATTAAATAATTATTTTCATCAAACAGATGAAAGGTTGACATAATTATGATAATTTTATATTAAAGCGAGCTTTTTACATTCAACAAAATATGTATATTGTCAGTCTGTTTGTCTGTTTCAACGTTTGCGATTCAGTTGAAATTTGGTTGTATATTATATTCCTTTTACTAATGGTCAGGCTTAGATCGTTGGAGAGTGTTATGCGTCCAAGAATTCTCGTAAACGTGGGCTTTAAATTTAAAATTCTAATTTTAGAATGGGAAAAGATTCTAACATCACCTATTCGATAAGAAAAACGTTGTTTTATTACCTTTTTTTTATTTTTGTAAAAAATGACACCACTATGAAGTGACAAAGATCGTTAAAACTATTTAAGCGGCCCTAAACCTTGTTGTTTGGCCCTAAAATAGTACATTAGGCGTCGAGTGCGGAAAGCAGCATTTTGCATGCGAGTGTGGAGTTTGCACCTGAGCGACAGCGAGGGTAGTAAAACTACACGATCAATGCAAAATGCCGTTCTCGCACGAGTTGCGTACCGTACTTTATCTACGATTGTTAGATTTAAATAATAAATATAGAAAAAATAAACTTGCTGTATGTAAGTTCGTATCTCTTTTCTTGATAAAGATGGCATTGATTCTTGAGTTGTATTTTTTGCCGAATTAATTATTTCTGGAGGAGTATTATTCTCCACATTTTCGTCAAAGTCACTTGATTCACTTATTATGTTTCACTAAAAACTCGATATAAACAGTAACTTTAATAAAAGAACAGCAAATTAGTTTTGTTAAATGTAAACAAACTCGCTAATCATGCGTAAAGCTGAAGAATTCCTCTTCTTTACCGCGCTAGCGTGGTAAAGAAGAGGAATTCTTCAGAACTATGAGACGCGCATGCGCAATGAATACAAGTACGTAAATAATCCCTTTCTACGCATCTAAACAGAGATATAATGTTTATATTTCGTATCTTACGTTCTGTCTGGTAGTTACGTTTAGTGTCCGATAACTTGAGTAAAAGTTGACCGATTTACCCATTTTATATATTAAAATATAAATATATGATGTCCCCTTTCTTATAATTATTTATAAAATCTTTGTGTCCAAAGGGGTAAAAAAAACTCTTTTATAATTTGTTAGGTAATATTTCGTTCCTCCATTTGGAACATTTTCATAACCTTGTTGTCTAAGGAGTTAAAAATCATTAGAAATTTAAATCGTCAATAAAATCGAAAAATAACAGAGGTGAGTCATGAGGAGTTGTCTATTTGACGCCTGATCAATGACTGAGTCATTGATCAGGCGTCAAATAGACAACTAGATTTTTAACTCCTTAGACAACAAGGTTAGAAAATGTTCCAAATGGAGGAACGAAATATTACCTAACAAATTATAAAAGAGTTTTTTTTTACCCCTGTGGACACAAAAATTTTATAAATAATTGACCGATTTAGTTTAAAGCTTTATTTTCCTATAAACGACTCCAGCGATAGATGCTCAAGCGATAGTCGCCCAGCGACTATCGCTTAGGACTCCTCTTCTGAGTTTACATGTTACCGTTTTCCTAGTTGAGCGATTTTTAACATGCAAATTCAGAAGAACGATAGTCGCTGAGCGACTATCGTTGAGCGTCTATCGCTGGAGTCGCAACTAGGAAAACTTACCTTTAATTTGATTTAGTTGAAATACTCATGCTAAGTTCGTTGGACAGCGTTATCCGTCCAAGAGTTTGCGTAAACGTGACCTTCAAAATTAAAATTTTAATTTTAGGACGGAAAAAGATTCTACATCTTCATTCTACATTTTTTTTTTTAGTAAAACCATCAGTGATACCTCTATGAAATTATTAAGATCGCCTAAAACTATTAAAGTGGTCCTAAACGTTTTAAAACAGAAAAAACGTTTTTTACCAACATCTTTTGTTTTCATTGTGTGTTCATATACATCATCTAAAGTACAATTGAATCTGGCATGTAAAATTTCAACTGATAAGCAGAAATTTGTGTGTAGTGAAGAGATACATTTTATAATACAAAGTTTAAATGGAGAGGGCCGGGACGTGTAAGAAACCCTTGTTCCCAAATTCACTGTTTACTCTTACAATCATCCTCTTTAACTAACAACTTATCGTGATTAACTGTTTGCTTAATATTATAATTATTTATTGCATATTCGCTTTAATGATAGAGCCACGCGATGCCTAGTGTTACATTACAGTTAGCATTAATTTCATCATAAGTTAAGTTAAGTCAGTTGTATAAAAGGCTGAAACTTACTTCAGGGTTTTCATTTGTTATTTCTTAGGATGCTTCAACAGAGTTAGATTACTTCAATCCTTCAAGATATGCCAACACCTCGAAATTATTTTCTTCGACCTAACTTCTTACTTTCCTTAGAAATTTTACAGGAAGAAAGTATTCAGGAGAGGGTTGACAACAATAGTAAATAAAAAAAAGGTTTCAAATTATTAGGGCTTAGGGTTTTATACACAAGATAAGAATAAATATGGTGCGTGCGTGACTATACGTGGTTTGTATCTCTTTCTCTCTCTAAGTTTATATTATATATATATATATATATATATATATATATATATATAGTATATATATAATATTATATATATATATATATATATATAATATATAAATCTATATAGATATATTATCTATATAAGAGATATATGATAGATAACCGATAAACGGAAATAAGTGCTGTTCTATCAGATAGTAAGCACGGGGCAAGTTGAGTATAGCAATGGAAGATTACGGTCGAGCGAATCTACCCTTAACGGAAATATACCCCCCATAGTACAAGTGTATACGGTCAATACTATACAACTGGGCCCATATTATACAACGTGGGCCCATTCTACTAGGCCTTATACCATAAGTATATTAGGGTTCTACCATACCGCAAGGTCATAGGCTTTATCCTCATTCAATACTGGAGTACCTCATCCGAATATATAATGCTAGCTTTTCTATCTTTTTTACCTCTTATATAATGGAATGGTGCTCATTTGTTAAAAACATTTTATTCTTTCCCTTATTATTTTATCTTTTCTTTACCTTTTTATTACATGTGTTATTGGATTGGCTTTTTCCTTTTGCATATTCCTAATACATTTTCTCCATTGAATAATTTTTAAAAGAAGAAAAACCGTGTTCAAATACTATTGTATTAATAGTTATTAAACGCCATTATATGAATAGCATTCTATTTATACTATTTAGAGCCTACAGGTAGAGTTGCCTTTTTAATTAACTTGAAGCATATATCAATGTTTTATTTTAATTTTCTTTTTAAAATACTTATTCTACCATGGTAGTCAGTTGCAAGTTAATTTTGTTGTTTCTTTTACATTTCGATCAACACATTTGTGGCCTTCATTCTTTTTATTTTAAATTATGTTTTTGTCGTTTCTTTTACGTTCCAATCACATCATTAGTGGTGGTTATCATTATTTTTTAGTTCAAACCCTTTTGATTTAGTTTCTTTTACATCTCAATTAACATACATTTACGCTTACCATCATTTTCATTTTTTTTTGTTTCCGTTTCTATTTCTTCCCGATCAACAAGACTTTTTTCTTACCATCATTTTTAGCAGTGGCAATTTTATTTCCCGTTTCTTTTACTTCCCAAACAATACAATATTAACGGCTTGGTTTTCCGGTGAAATCCGCGTCGGTGAAGTCCGACGTTTCGCTTCTACTACTGGAAGCATCTTCAGGTGTTTGGTGCATCGTGAATACAATATTACTCGATGTTATTTTCAGTTTGAAACATGTCTCTTGTATTTAGGATTGGAAATGTTTCCAGATATATGTCGGTGCTTAGACTTTGATTTCGGGATAGTACTGAGTACGCTAACTACTTCGCTATACCAATCCCCAAGATTTGTTGTTGTGTAGTATCTGCCGGCCGTACACGTTACGCTAATCTGAGATGTAACCTGAACAGGTTCAGTTTGAGAATGCTTTGCTCCAGTTTACTGTACTGATCTTTTAAATGATGATTTCATGTCTGTCGTAACATTGACCACATGGCGATGATGAGCCAATGTGATCGTGTGGCTTAAGTCATTTGTCTATAAGGGATAATATGAGATAAATATGAGATAAATATCTATAAGGGCAGCACGAGGTCGTGGGTTCGATCCCGCACTCTGATGATCTGATTTACATCTTAGCGAAACAAGGTCAAGGGAACCTACAAAGGGATCATAGGGTGCCACGGAGGATGTTAATTTCATTTTTTATCTTCAAATATAGTATAAACATGTTTTAAGTTGAAGTTTGCTAAATAATTTTGTTTTGAAACATTTGTCGTAAAAATATGTATATATAACATTTTGGGCTAAGCTTATTATTTGACACTTAAACACGTGTATCTCGAGAACAAAGATAGGTAGCTCATTATTATAGGTATCGTTGGAAACCTTAAAACATTTGCTAAAAGAAATGTTATTATCAATTTTCATTCCTTCTAGTTCAAATTTAGCTCAAAATGTCATTTTTTAAAAAATCGAAAAAACTATTTTTTTTTTTTGATGGCCCATAGTGCTTAAACGAGTTAGTTTTTGAATTGTCCAGGCAATGGAAAAACTTCTTTATTTAAATACCTTTTCATGGATTCCCATATCATTGTATGTTAAATAAGAAATGTTTTACGTTATAAGCACATTTATTAAAAAAAAACTAATGTAAATATGATAAAAACTTACTCATTCTATAATATCTCTCTTTTCAACGGTATAATCATTTGTCTCGACGTTATAATTTAATTAAATTTAGGCTTAAAAATTTAGAGAATTGAATTATTTCATCTACACTTTTACTTTAAAAGTGATTAAGATTAAGTTGAGTCAAATGATTTGTACCGTTGAAAAGAGAGATATTATAAAAAAAAAGTAAGATTTGATCACATTTACATTAGTTTTTTTCAATAAATGTACTTATAAAGTAAACATTTCCCACAAAACGATAAAACCTTTACCTTTAGGTCAAACTATTTAAATACAAAAATAAATTACCAAAATAAACCTCAAATTAATAAACTAAAAAATTAAAATTAAAATAAAAACATTGATGGCAAAAATGGCTTTTTTTTGTTATTATTACCAATATCCAACTTTTGAATAATAAAACAATAGAGGGATATATTTTTTCATTAATAATGTATTATTTAAAAGTAAAAATCAAATGGTTCACTTATTTCTACCCCTGCCATATTGAAATACAAATGAGATGTATATTAAAATCTCATTTCTTTTTTTATATCCCCCCCCCCCCCCCGTTAAATGAATATTACTTCATCGAGATTTTTTAAAATGAATACTAATTTCTGTTGTTTAAAAATAAGAAAAAAAAAAAAAAAAAAAAAATGAAATAATTTATTATTTTTTCCAAAAGTATATTATTATTTTTATTATTTTATTCACCTCAAGTAAAGATTGCTTATGAATTTATTATGCAACTAAAACCTATATATATATATATATATATATATATATATATATATATATATATATATATATATATATATATATATATATATATATTGATGAATATTTAAAATAAAAATAGAAGAAAATTCAATAAAATGTAAAATAAAATAACACTCACATATGTCAACGTGATTGACAAGATAATAGACTTGAAAAAGAAAAAAAAAAAAATTAAATTAAATATAAATGAAAAAAATGTCATATCACACGGAATGTCCAGTCTGAGATACGGACCAGCCAATCTTTTTTAAGTGTTTCTTTTGCCTTATGTTTAACTTAAGGGCCCCGTCATGATTACGGAAGAGAAGATATAAAGTAATAATAAAATAAGGAAGAATGGAAGTGGAAGAATCTAACTTACCACATTGTCAAATTGATCAACATTCGTACACGTATTAATAATCCAGATTGAAATGACACCCCTTTAAATATAGCACGTAAGGAATGAAAAAATACGTAACGCAACCAGTCACGACCATAGTGGGTAATAAGTTCACTTAAAGCTAAACACTCAAAAGGAGAAAGTGTTAGTTATAACCTTTTTAATGGAATATCATATTGAACACCTCTTAAAAGTATATTTAATTGTAAAAATCGCTAAAGCTTTGCGAACATTATAATTAATAATTATAAAACGGGAGAGAAAAAAAAATTACAAGTTATCTATAGCGAAAAAAATACTCTTGTTATAGCAAGAACAAATTAATATTGCTGTCAGTGACAGGAAACTCTTATCCCCTCTTTTTTTAATTAAATCTCCTATGGTTGTTTATTATGCCTTTTTTTTATTTATTTATTTTTTTTTTTGAATTTTCATAATCTTTATCAAACTTTTTCTTTTAGTTACTTGAGAAATAACAACAGACTATGAGCGTAAAATTTTTGTTTTTGACTCTGAAACCGTTTTATTTTAGGCCTTTATAAATATAAATATATATATATATATATATATATATATATATATATATATATATATATATATATATATATATATATATATAAATTAACCTGTGATAAGAATAATGTGTCCCTCCCTCACTCACTGATCTGCTGGAAAAATGGGCCAGGTGCTACATTTTAATTTAATTTTATTATTATTAATCGTAAAAAATTGGTCTCAGAAAAATGTTTCCCCTTTTAATTTTCTGAGAAATTCTGTGAAAAAAAAAAAAAATGAAAGTAAAATTAATTCCTTTCTCTTCTACGAGATTATTATTTTCCCCTTTCCTCAAAATGTTATGTGTATATATATATATATATATATATATATATATATATATATATATATATATATATATATATATATATATATATATATATATATATATATATATATATATATATATATATATATATATATATATATATATATATATGTATATCACACACACACACATATATATATATATATATATATATATATATATATATATATATATATATATATATATATATGTATATCACACACACACATATATATATATATATATATATATATATATATATATATATATATATATATATATATGTTGTGAGTTCGTGTATAATATATTAATATTACATGAATATTTAACACATATGAAAAAATTTAAAATAAGTGTTAATAATTTATTATAACAGAGAAAATATTACGTTTTTAAAAGAATGATAGGTGTATTTCTTTAATTCATTTTATAAAGCCATATTCATCTTGTACTTTGTTATATCAGTGAATTTAATTTGGTTCGCAATCCGGTATTAATTTTTAAAATAATAGTAGATATACCTGTGGATTATTAGTTACAATTATTGTCAAATGACTTTTAACACGGCATTTTTTCGGGCTGGATGACAGACGAAATGTTTCGTCAAGCAAAAACGCGAAGCATGAAATATGTGAAGCTTTTAAATACGTGGTCTGTCCCATAAATACGTATAAAATAATTATAGAGACTTATATAGGAAATGAGGAGACTAACAGGAGGTTTCACATTTATTATTATTTTCCCCACATTATCATATTGATCAAAAATCGTACACGTATTAATATTTGATAAGAATAAGCGAGTTCTATATTTCGCCAATATGAGCGCTGAAGTAAACAATTTGTAAATTTGATGTTAAATGAAATTAGAGCTCCTAGCGGACTAAACCCGAATTTTTACGCTAAAAGGGGCGTTGAATTAAATATTTTTATCTATGATTGATACGAAATATAAACATTTATCTTTAGATGCGTAGAAAGTGATTAGTGTCATAATTTCTCTTTTTTCTAGTGCGGTAAAAAAGAAGAATTCTTCACCTTAACGCACGATTAGCGAGTTGGTTTACATTTACAAATTTAATTTGCTGTTTGTTTAATTAAAGTAACTGTTTTTTTTAAAAATTACAATCTGAAACTATGCCAGAGACTTAATTTCACCGCTTTTATTCTCAATCTATAAATTGTAAATTAGCAAATTTTTTATTTAAATTGATTTCAAGTACTCTGCTTTGATGACCGAGTAGTAGAATTAAATTATTAACCAATGCTTGAAATGTTTAAAGCACTTTTAGTGTTTAAAATGTTCAAAGTAATTTGCAAACGTGTAAGAGCTGTTTTAGCAGCTTTAAACAATTTACATTGCATCTGTTCTACCTTACATTGCCGTTTTAATTTGTCATTATTCAACTACGGGGGGAAAAAACATAATAAGTGGTCGGTTATGTACCAATTCTGTGTATTGTGATAATAATCGACACCCGTGGTGTAGTGGTTTTCGTGTCCGACCATTAACTCAGAGGTCGTTTGTTCGAGACTCGCTCTGGTGAAAGATTTTTTACAGGTACGATTGGTACGAATTATCAAATTGCCGACTTTAGGCCGGCAGTTGATAAAAGAAATCTACCACGATTCTCCAAACAAATACTGGCAATTTAACATAATAGTATATTATGTTACTAGGCTGTGAAGTGAGTTTTTTCTTTACCGCGGCAATTACATTTACTGTCGAGCGAAGCGAGACAGTAAATATTGCCAAGGTAAAGAAAAAACACTTCAAAGTCGCGTAGCATATGCTATTTTTTCCGAGGTAGCAGACAATGAAAAAACATTAAATATTAATCACTAATCAATATATAATAATAACAAATATTAGTACATACTTAAGACTTAAAAAAAGAAACCTTAAAATGAGGTTACACTATAAGAAAAGATAAATAAAACGCATTGACATCTAGCGGATTTTTATCGTACTAGAAGCATTTCTACAAAGACTACAGCACTACTAACGGAAGTTTTGACAACTACCCGCCGTAAAGAAAAAATCTTTTAGTGCCTAGGACGTAAAAGATTTTTTCTTTACAGCTAGGAGTAATGAAAAGATTTTTTAAGTCCACGTAATGAAAAAATGGATTTTAGCTATGTTTTTTAGGCTCTAAAGTTACTATTTCACAGCCTACCACGGAAAATAGTATATTATGTTACTAGGCTGTGAAGTGAGTTTTTTTCTTTACCGCGGCAATTACATTTAATGATACCAAGGTAAAGAAAAAATCTTCACAGTCGTGTAGCATATGCTATTTTTTCCGTGGTAGTAGACAATGACAAAACATTAAATATTAATCAATAATCAATAATATATAATAATAACAAATATTTGTACATACTTAAGACTTAAAGAAAGAAACCTTAAAAAGAGGTTACAGTATAAGAAAAGATAAATGAAACGCATTGACATCTAGCGGATTTTAATCTTACTAGAAGCATTTCTACAAAGATTGCAGCGCTAAATCGGAAGTTTTGATAACTACCAGCTGTAAAGAAAAAGTTCTTTTTACGTCCTAGAACGTAAAAAAAATTTTCTTTACAGCTAGGAGTAATGAAAAGATTTTTTAAGTCCACGTAAAGAAAAAATGGATTTTAGCTATGTTTTTTAGGCTCTAAAGTTACTATTTCACAGCCTACCACGGAAAAAAAATATTTCACTTGGTCGAGTCTTGAAACGCAAACTTCGTTTCACGATGTCGTTTCATCCAAACGAATTCATTCTACCGTGGCTAAAGAAGTTTCACTTCAAAAATAAATAAAAAAAACACTATCAACGAATGTAATAAATAGGAGAAAATACATTATTTTTACGGTCACAGTACTACGCGCGATCTCTGTATACGCGTGTGCCACTAAAAATAGAAGCATATAGTTCTATCCATTTTTTATAATTCTATATTCCGAGCATTAAAATGTAAATTAATGTTTTAGGGAAGAAATTCATAGGATTGAGTAAAAGAAGTTAATTTAATGCAAGTTTTTTGTTTGTAAAGAAAGTTAGCTATCATTTATATAATCGAGTATAGTGTCTCAACGAAGGTGACGATGACGCACCTCGAAATGTTATTGCTAAGCTAAGGCAACCACATTTATTAAAATAAAGATAATGTTTGTTTTGATTTTTTGGTGTTCAAATAGATATAATAACATATTTAAACACATATAAATTAATTTAACTTTTTTTCTAAATATAAAATGAAGTTTGTTACCAAGAGCCTAAGGGCTCGTTAAGTATGAAGTACCTGATTACATGGTAATAAGAGCTATAGTTTCCTAAATACTCCTGTTTGAATGTAGGAACAATGAAATAACGGGGTATTAAGCGAAGGATTAAGGCAGGTTACAAACACACATATTTAACTGTTTGTCTAAAGTTCTGATTTAACAACAGCTATTGGTTCTGCCAGATTATACACTAACAGTGCATTAAGCAGCAGTTGAAATTGGATTGTCGAAGAACAAAGCTCTGTACAGTAGCAGAACCTTTTGTCGCTTAAAATAATCACTACGACAAGTCAAGTGTTAAATTATAAAAGGTGGTAATAAACAACTAGATGGTTAATTTGCCAAATTACTTATTATTGAATAGATTCTTATATTTCTGTCAGATAGTTATAGTAAATAAAATAAATGGATATAATGGAACCGGGCACTCTCGGGTTCACCGAAAGTTCAGTTAAACGGAATCAGTTTTAAAAACTAGCTTCAGGTGGGTACTCTATTAAAATTGACTGTTTAGTCTCTACGTAGGCCCACTTTATAAACAAAAAAAATTAAAAAAGTAATTGATAAAAATTCAAAGTTTATTGATTGTGCATTATTAGAAAATTATTGAGATCCGTCTGGATTCCGGACTTGCGAGACTACCTCTAACCACCTCTACTGTATTTTTGAATGTTACACCTTTCATCTGTACTAACATATTTTTCCAATCAAGTAGCATCCGAGGAATTGAAAATGAGTCCGGGAAATAACCAAGTTTAGCTTTATCTAATTAATTTGCTCTTTTTTTAGCTGGTTTACGTAAGCAAATCAAGTTGCGTGGCAGCTTGAAAGGCAAGTGAAGTTAGTTGGCAGGAGTTCTATTCTGGGACAGGTTGCTTTCCCCTCTAGTCACAAGCAAGTATCTAGTATCTTAACGGAACGCTTACTTGCCAGTTGCCTATCTATCAAGGCAACATTCTTGAAACATATTTAATTATTTTATCTACGATTGATACGAAATATAAACATTTTATTTCTGTTTAGATACGTATAAAGTGATTCTTTTCGTAGTTGTATTCATTGCTCATGCGCGTTCATAATTATTCACCTTAATGCACCATCAGCGTGTTTGTTTACATTTAACACAACTAATTTGCTGTTTGTTTAATTAAGGTAAGTGTTTATATCGAGTTTTTAGTGAAAAACAATGAGTGATTTAAGTGATTATGACGAAAATGAGGAGAATAATACGCCTCCCGAAATAATTAATTCGGCACAAAATACAACTAATGAATTAATATCATCTTTATCAAAAGAGAAATACGAACTTACATACAGGAACATTATTAAATATTTTTTCTTTATCTATTATTAAAATCCAATAATCTTAGATAAAGTACGGTGCTCAACTCGTGAGAAAACTGCATTTTGCTTTGCTCGTGTGGTTTTACAACCCTCGCTGTCGCTCGGGTGCAAACCCCACAATCGCATGAAAAATGCTACTTTCCGCACTATAGACGCGTAATGTACTATTACCGAAGACCTTTTTTTTATCTAAATTTTTGCCACATTAAAAAACAAACATTTGTACTACCCACTTACAACTGAAATTTGCCACATGTGTGAATGCTGCTTAACTTAATGCCATTTACTTGATCATTTGCCATATGCCTTCTAACTAGCCTCGTGTAAATCCGCCTTTATACGTAGCAAGTCATATTGACAATAGTTGTACTGTTAAACATAACTTTTTATCAAAAAAAAGAATAAAATGTTTATAAAATGTATTTCTGCTATTTGTTCGGTGTCAGAATCTTAACTAATTAGCGGAACCATCTGTTTTTATGAGTTTATATCCCGAGATGAACTTGAGAAATAAATTTTAGACCTAAATTTGAAGATGGTATTCCTCCAAAAAACAATTTTAAAATAGATTGGCTAAGTATGTGCTTTCAGTACACACAAAGGGTCCGTAGGCAATTTATTAAATAGGACGAGTTAGTTAACCAGCATAATTTTAAAATAGATTGGCTAAGTATGTGCTTTCAGTACACACAAAGGGTCCGTAGGCAATTTATTAAATAGGACGAGTTAGTTAACCAGCATAATTTTAAAATAGATTGGCTAAGTATGTGCTTTCAGTACACACAAAGGGTCCGTAGGCAATTTATTAAATAGGACGAGTTAGTTAACCAGCATAATTTTAAAATAGATTGGCTAAGTATGTGCTTTCAGTACACACAAAGGGTCCGTAGGCAATTTATTAAATAGGACGAGTTAGTTAATCAGCATAATTTTAAAATAGATTGGCTAAGTATGTGCTTTCAGTACACACAAAGGGTCCGTAGGTAATTAATAAATAGGACGAGTTAGTTAACCAGCAAAATCGCCCAGCTGTATCAAGATGGCGGCCATTTTAAAAATTTGTTTTATCTTTAAATTTTAAACAATTTATTAACAATTTGTGTGTCTGTTACTTTCGGAGATCAGGTGCGTTACAGACGCATTTAGATCAGGAATCTATAAGGGTCCCGTTTTTGCCTAAGGACCCTAAAAAGTTACTCGTTTATATTTAATTTACTATGGTCGCCAATTTAAATACAAATAAAAACCTTACAAATTGAGGCGAAGTGTAGTGAAGAGGACTTCTTCAAAGTTTTGACTAATCTGATTTCATATAGCTAAATTTGCCGGAGTGAAAATCTTTTAACCGAACAGATTTTTGTATATAATTCAAAATTAAATCAATCCGATCCAATAGTAATTACTAAAAATTCAGTAACTTCAGGACCAAAATGCAGTTTACCAAAAATAGAGTTGAAAAAGATTACTGGAGTGTTCATTGAGTATTTACCATTTTGTTCGCTTTTCTCAGTAGTTAATGATGACTCGAAGCATTTACTTAAATGTAAGTAAAAACATTTGCCTCAATGTAAGTAAGCTTTTATTTAAATGTAAGTAAAAACATTTACTTAAATGTAAGTAAGCAATTACTTAAATGGATGACAAACGCGTTTGAATAAAATTATTTAATTCTTGATTATTTCTTCTTTGTTTTTACTGATTGCAGTTATTAAATGTCCGTGTAAATATCTTTAAGAGAAGTTAATTATTATGTTTGGAATTAGATCAAGTACTCTAATCGTTGACAAAGGCACCGCTTGCTCTCCGTAAACCAAACAAACTCTATTGTCTCCAAAACAATTAACTTCCCTATGGTATCTTTGACAAGAATCTTTATCCGAGACAAGAACAGCAAACTTGTAAAACAAACGATAGTAGAGTTCATTTTTCTGTCTCTCTTATTACTCTTAACTTAGGCTACAAGTTGCCTTCTTGCCGAAGCAAGATTGTTTTCTTAAACATTGTCACTTCTTTCCCTTGCCTAAATACTCGCTTTTTGTTGAACAATCCTAAGTTAATCTGGACGAATAAGTAACTTAATTTTCGGAGGGTGCTTTTTCATCCATCAGGAATTGTACAAGAGAAAAATAATTAACTCTTAAATATCGACCTCTCTCTACTTACTTGGAACAAAAAAACTGAATTTGTTACAATGGACGAGGAAGCACTCTAATTCAATTTTTTAGTTTATTAATATTACATCTTTTAATACCGTTGACTTTTTTTCTTTATTTAATTTTTTTTTTAAATAAATATACTTATTTAATTATAAAGATAGAGTTTTGAACATTTGTTGAATGTGTTTTATACTTTGACCGAATAGTGAAACCCTAAAATAACTTCTAAAATTATTATGTATATTAAAACTGAAATACCTTTTATGGTGAATAAAATTAATTTGTAATATTACATTTCCTTCTTTCTTTAATAATTTTTTAAAAATAAAATTGAAATGTTAAAAAAAAAAAAATACATATTTATTTTAATTTTACTTATGCCTCTCTTTCATTATTATATAAATATATATATATATATATATATATATATATATATAAAGTGTGTGTGTATGAATTTATATAGATTAACTAAAATGAGTCAAATATAAACTCCTGTTTTTTTAACCCTTTCAATTAGGGTTATTGTTAATCCTAAATATTATGCTTGTTTTGTGTCTATTTTTAATATTTTATTTAAGTTTAATAAAATAGAGTGGGAAGTATAACTTTATAATGTGCTTTAAAATTAGAATCTGAAATACCATAGAAGTCGTGGTTTTTAATTTGATTAAAAATATAACTGAAAAAGTATTTTAACATTTTATTTTATTTTATTTATTTTTACCAAACTAATAACTAACATTTTATAAGAACATATTTTATTGTGTACGTAATTTAAAATAAATTAGGTCTACATCAAATATTTAATATCGGTTAACAATCTTATATTTTTGGATGTATTGGGCGAGCATTACCACACTCGCACAGAAACAGCAGAAACGATGTCTCGATAAACACTGCTCGTGCTGGTGTAGTGAAGTGAATTTACTCACTTTGCCCTACGGATAGATGTATTAAGTCGCTTGATACCTTAGTCCTGTCCAAGGGTATTAGAACTTTTGCCATAAAGAAATAAAAAGAGTAAAGCATTGAACAAAATATACTCCATTTTGCACAAATAATAGATATATTATGTACCTGGAGTCCTACAGGTTATTATTAGAAAAATTACACATACCTATACATACAACAACATTTTACGTACCTATACTCCATTTTGCACCAATAATACATAGTTGTATTAATAGCTCGATACCTTAGTCCTTTATCCAGGGTATTACAACTTTATCCATAAAGAAAGAAAAAGGATAAAGCATTGAACAAAATAAACTCAATTTTGCACAAATAATAGATATATTATGTACCTGGAGTCCTACAGATTATTAGAACATTTGCATTTAACGGAATAACTTGGATGTGTCATTAAACAAAATATAATGCAACTGCGGTTACACTACTCTAGATGAATTGTGAACGGCTACATCTATCAAATTACATGTGCATCAATGTATTGTATTAATCACTCTGTATATGTTTCATACTTTTTGTATAAAAGTACATTTCATTTGTTGTTATTTCTGTTACAGGTATGGGATTTTTATTTATAAATACAAAGGATTTTATGTATGTATCAAATTATTATTATTTATTAATTGCATGCATTGGTAATTGTAAGGTTCATACGGGCGATGGAATTACACGCTAACCCTGTGTTGATTAGAAATCTATCTTATTCTTTAAAAAATAATCATATTATTTAATTGTTTGTATAATATGAATTTGTATATATTTTTTTTATTTCTTTCTTAATAAGTGAATAATTTGGAAAAGCTAATTACCTATATTTGGAATATACCCAGTATTTTTTCTACGGTGTTTTCAATTCAATTTAAATAAATGATTGTGTGTGTACATTCATGCATAAATAAATATATATATATATATACACACACACACACATATATATATATATATATATATATATATATATATATATATATATATATATATATATATATATATATATATATATATTTATATATGATATTTATAATGATAGTGTGTGTACATATATATATATATATATATATATATATTATATATATATATACATGGTGTCCCACATAAGGGGTAACACAGAAAAACCTAAGGTTCTACGTCACATTTCTGACAAAAAAATGTTATATAACATAATGGTTGATCGACCTTCGTTTTCGAGATATATCGATTTTTCAATTGTCTCATTTTCTGGTGACTTTTCCCCATTAAAAACGTTATAGCGAAACAAAATGAAAAATTGAATAATATAGTATAGAAAAGTGTACATAATTGTTTACAAAAACTTAAAGTAGCCCCCCCCCCCCCCTCCGCGTTGCTGTTAATGGATCTTCTGCAGCGGTGAACTATGGAATGACAACAATTATCCAAGATGGTAGATCGGTTCTGGGTGGGGTTGTGAATTTGCCACCTCGTTCCCCCGATCTCACTGCATTAGACTACTACCTGTGGGGAGAGGTGAAAATTAAAGTGTACAGCCAATTGGTGAACACAAGAGAGGACCTTGTTTAGCGAACAAATTTAGCGTTTGATGCTATCAAATTGAAACCTGAAGGAGTAAGACGGGCAACTGGTAGTGTACTTCGCCGCTGCAGAAGATCCATTAACAGCAACAGGGAGAGAGGGGGGGGGGGGGGCCTCTTTGAGTTTTGTAAACAATTATGTACACTTTTCTATACTATATTATTCAATTTTTCATTTTGTTAATAGAAGGAGTGATATTTTTTTATTTATTGTTACCCTTTCTATTTTTTCACCAAGTCTTAGGGTCATTTAAAGTCATGGAAACTGATAAACTTGTCATTTATTACCTCATTTTCATCCAAATAAGTTTAAAAACTTGAAGCAAACTTATTAACAAGTTATATCATTTTAAAGCTTATTAAACGGGCCAGTTTTACATGAGGTCAAATTTATTCATTTACAATACAAATTAAAAAGTTATGCTACCAAGAACGTTGACCACAAATTTCTTATTAACCAAAACATTGTATTTAGAAGTATATAAAACTAATTTAATAAGGGTATTATGGGCAAGCAGCATGACATTTTTAAAGCAAATTTCCTCACCTTTTGAATGGTAAAAACCCCGTCATAATATCTTTTTTTAGATTTTACGCTATAACGTTTTTAATGGGGAAAAGTCACCAGAAAATGAGATAATTGAAAAATCGATATATGTATCTCGAAAACGAAGGTCGATCAACCATTATGTTATATAACATTTTTTGTCAGAAATGTGATGTAGAACCTTAGGTTTTTCTGTGTTACACCTTATGTGGGACACCCTGTATAAGGTATGTGTGAATAAATTGTTATGTAGGTATTCTTTAAACGGTATTTCTTTCAATTTAGGAGGGGAAAATAATCTATATATGTACATGTATACAATATATTATATACATATAAATAAATAAATATATATATATATATATATATATATATATATATATATATATATATATATATATATATATATATATATATATATATATATATATATATATATATATATATATATATATATATATATATATATATATATATATATATATATATATGTGTATATGTATGATAGTTTATAAAGTAGATAATGTATGTTGGGATCACAGGGACCTATTCTGAGGGACGAAGGAAGAAATATGTAGTGTGTTAGGGATGCGACGCTACTGAAGCCAGGTATGATATCGTGCCGTTCACTTAATTAGGCTAACTTTCTCATGGGGATGGTTAAAGTAAATTAAGGAATTTAGGTTTTCTATGTGGGCATTAGAAGGGTGACTGATGACTCGAATCGAGATTAGCTTATAACAGATGTCATTAGATTAGTCAAGATAGATGCTTATTTGAATTCTCATGTAAGCAACACTTCATTTAATCCCACTGTCCTCTCCCCCTCTCATACCCTGATTAAATAATTAATTTTTCCAGTTACAAAATAATTTATTCGGAAACAAAGATCAATGCAATGCATACTGCATACATATAACTTCAGTAGGTAGTCTTTGTAACTCAATCAATTAATTGCCTTAAGAAAGTTTGAAGTATTAGAACACCTACCTATTTTGTAAAAATGGGTAATTGTTGAAATATTTTTGATGAAGACTATAGATAGTAATCATTAAAACCTCTCATTATATTTTTATTTTCAATGTTTCAATCTTACTTAGATATTTCTGTATTGAATTTATTCTTCTGAATCTCTGAACGAAGAATTAAATACATATTATATTATACATATCTTTAAAACTCGGCTTATCATTATACCTGATTTAAAATATTAAAACTACAGGTTGTAGTCAACAGACATCTAAATTGTTTGCCAAAGTTAAAGGTGTAATGTAGGTTTAACAGAATATAGTTTGAAGACGTAAGTTTCAAATAAATTTATTTAAAATTTGGGGAAAGGAAAATAGACGATTTTAGCGTTCTCGCTGTTTGCTTGAAACCAAGGTCAAAACCATGGGGATAGGTGGCCATGAAGTGATATGATCATTAGTAGGTACTCACGTACTAATGATCACATCCAGTAGATGAGTAAAGCTACCCATTCCCTTTATAATGTGTTAATCGGGTGGCAAAAGACACGGCAAATCATAATAATAATGCGAGTACAATAATTTGTTATGTCTAAGCTTTGATTTAAGGTGTAAAACGTAGTTGAAAACTATGAGGAATGTCTCTTCCAACATTTCTCGAATTTATTTTTATTCAGTGTTAAAGCAATATTATGAAAATTGGTCTCAGGGAAAAATAATTTATCGTATTTGATGTATAAAATTCTTATTACTTTTTTCACGGTTGCAGATTCCATGCATTTGAAAAAGAAATCTTTGAAAGAGACGGCGCGATTAATTGAGTAATATTTGGTGGAAATTTTAAAGCGAGTCGAGTTAAAACGGCGGGTTTTATTAGGAGCTCGGCAACGGTTTTATGGATGGGTTTGTCGGCGGGCTGTCGGATGGATAGCGACGGCCCTGTTTAAGGAAACTCGCCTTAACACCGGCCTGTGAAATTCATTCCTCTCTTTCCTAGCTAATAAAGAAAATAAATCACATCGAGCACTGCTCCCGAAAAAAAAGCGTCGATAACGGATCTTTTGTTCAGATATTGATAACTGGACGGACGCTGCGGGAGGAGGGAGAGAGTAGGAATCGTTCTGCCGTTAGATTTAGAATCGAGGCGACCGTAACTCAGAAAGAAAAAAAAAAAAAAAAAACAATCGGTTCGAAACGCGTCGAATGCCAAGCCTCTTATCCCATTTTACTCGGATCCATCTAAAAAAATAAATAAAATCAGCCCTTCACTCTGGACATATCGAAGTACGGATATCCAATAAAACACGTAGATAATCCCCACCCGAATTTACAACGGAGACGCTGGGGATGTTTGCCGTCCGATTAGTATCTCCGCGGGGACCGGCACTATATCTACGAAATGGATTTCCGCTTGACTAACTGCCCCGTTCCCTGATTGATCGACGTCTATAGAAAACCTCGACTAATATTATGACTAATCGAATTGATTTGAAATCTATAATGCAAACTCTAGTCGGAGTACGTTAAAGTGTGATTTCGGCTTGTACAATAATCCACGTATAATTATAGCGTCATACTTTAGTCCCAGCGACCTTAGCACGCATGAGTAATCTCTTTTTTAGTTATTCCCGTGACATTGCTTCTATAAATGCTTAGATAGTCGAGTATTTACGTTTCAGTAACTTGAGGCTCCTTTGTTATTGTCTCGTAAATTTTGAAAATCTTCTATTTCTTCAGCTGATAATTCCAGTTGATATCTATCACACATTGGAGGAAAAAAACAGTCGAGGATCTTGTGATACCTTAAGTTATATAAAATTCTTCAAAGACAATCTCGAAGGATTAGAAATGCTATTTCACATGAGGCAGCGTTGTAATTTAATTGTTTGTCATTAATGCATTGCAACGGCGAGGAATCCAATATTCTCTGCTTTGAGAGAGTTTTAGCATCGTAATGCCCCAAATTGAAGAAGCGTCAAACAGAACTCGCAATATAGCGGTAAATTAATCTTAAGATAGTCGAATATTTACTTTTCAAGTAACTCGAGGCTTATTTGTTATTGTTTCGAAAATTTTGATAATCTTCTGCCTGTCCACTTTCTTCTGATTTTTCAGCTGATACCTATAACACGTGAGTTCAAATGATATTTTCTATGGTTAAAGAAAGGTAAATCTAGACACTCATCATGTGGGAAACTAATCTTAACCGGGGAATAAAGCTAAAAGATGAGCATGTAATTTTCTTCTTTCTTACTGGAAGTGCTCATGTTTACAATGAGAAGAAATATCAACTCCTTAAGTACCTAAAACACAGTCTTGGATCTTATGATAACCTCAATTTGTTTTATAAAATTCTACCGTCTAACTATACTTCGTCTAAATTTTAAAACATTTTTTGTCACAAATTTATTGTGTCAGATGATGGAGTCATAATTTTTCAATATTTTTAATTTAAAATACATAAGGTAGCATTTCTTTAATTTTACGTGTTTGTGTCTAATTTGGTTCCTTTATGTGCTCATAGTTGTAGCGTGACCATCAACTCTCATATGATTTTTCACTGTAAAACACTCGCCGGTGGGGTTTTCAGGTTTAAGCGCTAGGGAGTAAAGTTGCAGTACTATGAATGACAAGCCTTTTTGTGTGCCTCATTATATTAACTAAAAGTAATCTTGCGTCATTATGTTTTAATGTCATTTTCAGTAACTAAATCAATGATTGTATAATTAAATCTCGCTAAAATGATTTTATACTCCTGACCGATTAGTGCATTTAAATATTTTCATGCAGCCTTTCTAAACTTAATGGTCGTCGGGACATGTAAATTATCGAAATTTCCTCAAGTCCATTGTTATCGAAAGATCTGACCATGCCTCGTTCTGGTACACGAATATGTACTGAAGCGTTTTATTAACTCAGTAGCAGATCATATACCCCATACTAATTTTGAGCCTTGTTTGTAGTTTTAATAGCATCAAACCTTCTTTTGTTAATATTATTTTATTTCCTAGACTCATCGACAACGATTGCATTTTGTATATTATTATCTCTTTCCCACAACGAAAAAATGGGCACTTCCAGTTAGAAAGAAGAAAATTACATGATCATCTTTTAGCTTTATTCCCCGGTTAAGATTGGTTAAAATTCCCCCATGATTTGTGTCTAGATTTACTTTTCTTTAACCGGAGAAAATATCATTTGAACTTGTCAATGTGGAATCCAAGAGGACCATCTAACTTTAGAGGCGTTTATAAGTCTTTGCTTACCTGTTCCCTCTGTAATTCGTTAGTTAGAATTTTAAAGCTGTAATTTATCTAATATTATGTAAAAATTAAGTCGGTTAGTTTTTTGTTTTTTATGCCTGTTTACGTCAAGTGGCTATTAGTACATTTTTAATCTCAAGATTTATGAGATTTTTTTTAAAATGAAACAAGATGGCATATTATTTAGCTGATTCCCTACAATTGTTTTAATGCTTTCGAAGTGAGTATGAGGGATATGCAAGTGGCAATGCAGAACACGTTTATTTTCTCTTCACTGATGCTTACTAGCAATGCAAAGACTTAATCTCGACAGATTAGAAATCCTATTTCTCAAGAGACGGAGTTGTAATTGAAATGTTTGGCATTAACGTATTGCAACGGCGACGAATCCCACATTCTCTTTTTCGAGAGCGTTCCAGCATCGTAAGCGTCAAATAGAACTCGCTACGTTGCGGTAACTTAATGCATTATCGATTTTCTAACTCGAGACGTATAAACTCTAGAAATACTTTAATCCCGAGTTAAAATAGAGATTTAATCTCAGTGTTAAGCCGATCCTCATCCGAGAAACTATATGAACTTTCCTTACATCTATCCGACGTCGAATAAAACTAAGGTTTCGGAGTTAACACGTCTTACCTTCTCTAATAACCTGTGATGCACAAGTAAAGCTTCACGTATGCTGGCGTTATTAGTGGCAATAATTTTATCGAAACGTGTGTAGCACGATTACGTATTAAGATAGTGGGATCCGCCGGTGTGATTCGGTATGCGAAGCACGTCGATTTTAGTCCCACTGACGTGGAAATATAAATTATAAAATTGAATTTCCTCTCGGGTTACAGGGGATTAACGGGAAATAAATAATTTCATATTTTAAACGGATTTGACTTTTAAATTGATTAATATTGTGGTCGAGATATTAATACGTGGGTACGGTTCTATGTTAAAAGGAAGATGCTGTGATAGAAGGCCGGTGTCTATGCCGGTAACATGTATGTATGTATACGGAGTCTGGCGAAACTCGAGAACATAGCCGGGCTTTGCACACGCTCAATTATATTAATGTGTTAATCAACAGATTCATGTTTATTTATGAGCAAGCCTTAGTCTCGATACGAGAGCGACCAAGCTTGTAAGCAAATGTATTCCTCTCGCTAGCAGCACCCAGTCAAATATTAACTAAGCCTCAAATTATTAAGAATAAATACCGTCGGGAATTATACATTGTTTATAGGCTGGGGTTTCCCTTAACTGGAGTATGACAATTTATCCAGCATATCTTCACCTCTTATTTGACTCAGAGATGAATGTGTGCACCATCAAACTCATCCATCCTTTTAACTAATTAATTCCAAATACTATATTTGCTATTTAACACCCATTTTACTACGACATATACGTAGTACGCTTATAGAGAAAGTATTGTGATGGTGCAAAATTTGATTTGAGATTTTGATGTATTTACACGTTTTAAGGTCCCCTTACCCCAAGAAAGTGGTTTAATAAATGTCTGTCGGTAGTCTATAGCCTGCCATCTGTCGTCTATAGTCTATTATCTGTCCTCTGTAGTCTACAGTTTGTCATCTGTCGTCTGTAGTCCATTTAAATACGAATGTAACTATATAAAACCGTTTGCCCGATAAATATCTAGTTACTTAGAAAATAGCTTTAGGTGTAACGAGTGAGTGGTCAAGTTCAATTCTCCCCCAGGGATGAGTTTGTTTTGGTAAATTTTGACTAAATGGTCAATAATAATTAATTGTAATCACCAAAATGTATAAAACAACTAACAAATGGAAAAAACTGGATCAAGTACCTAATTATGTACTCGTATGTAAGAAAGGTACGAGATGTATCAGATAGATTTTTACTTTCCCATATACGTAGTATTTATAAAGAGAAAGTATTGTGATAGCACGGAAATTCCATTTTGAGAGTTTGATGGATTTATACATTTAAAAATAAATCCATTAAATAAGTACTTGTGGGATTTATAAATACAGTATCACTTATCCACTATCTGTGTGAAAAAGTTTTGTTCGATTTATCGGACCGATTTTTTTTCTTCTATGTTCCGATCAACACATTCATATCGGTTATAACCAGTGATCGGACACTTGCACGTTTACTTCATGTTATTATCAATGTGGAATATGTTTCACCTCTCTAGGATTTTAAATATCAGGATGGTTGGTGATTGGATATGTTTTAGTCCTGGGGGACGGAAGAAATTTCCGTCACGCAAAAAAGACATGAAAAAATGTGACGCTTTTAAATATCGTGCCAGGAAGTTAGAATTTAACAGGAGGTCAATAGGTTTCCATTTATAGTACAATATTTTGACGATAGGCGGGCTGTAGTTTCAATAATCGACATGCAAAATGTGACATGCTTAAATATCGTGATAGGAATGTAGAATATAATAGGAAGCAGATTGGTTTTCACATGTATTAATTGTAGTACTATGTTTCGCCGATAGAAGTTTTAAATTTGATATAAAACGATATCAGAGCTCGTAGCGGATCAAATCGTAATCAAAATAGATTAATGTTCTATAATTTCACATCTTAAGATGCATCTACTATATCAATTAGACAAATCTATACTGATCTTCTCCACTTGATGGAATAACATTGAAATGTCGATATGTGGATTCAATGCCCAAAAACATAATCATGATTTATTGTTTTTCTATGAAATAGAGAAAATAAATATTTTTTTAGGCTAGTT
Source organism: Gerris lacustris (assembly GCA_951217055.1). Taxonomy (NCBI): domain Eukaryota; kingdom Metazoa; phylum Arthropoda; class Insecta; order Hemiptera; family Gerridae; genus Gerris; species Gerris lacustris. The sequence goes on from OX578285.1 coordinate 5,061,920, forward strand.
ACAAGTACGCTATCCACTCGGCTAAAAATTGGAAGTATTACTATAATAAGGGAACATACTTTTTCGACAATACTAGGACTTTGGAATCTTATGAGTTTTTCTGCGGTATTGACTCTAAATTAAACCAGCTTTTAATATAACCGTATAAAGCATGATTCACGCTACACCGAGCCGGGGCCGTGCCGTGCCGGGCCCGAGGCTCGCTGAAAAAATGTTGTATAGATTTTAAATGAAGCAATGCACAGTACACCGGGCACGACACGAGTCAGGACCGAGCCTCGTCCGAGGCTCGGTGGTAAAACGTTGGGGTACATTGTTTTCACGCGCCCGGCCCGTCCCCGCCTCGGTCCCGCCTCGTGGAGGGGTAATCCACGCTACAACGAGCCCGGGCCGTGCCGGGGCCGAGCCCTCCCACCGTCGCTCTTCGCTATAATATCTCATCCTTTTCTAGATTAATTATTTTTTATTACTTTGTGGCTGTATAATTTTACTGTGGTCTTCGATTTTACTGTGGCAGTTAATTTTTAATGTAAAGTTTCGCATCAAAAATCAATTTGTGTGTTTTGCTTCCGAGCTTACCGAAGGTAACGGAAGCATTGTGTTCACTTTTGAGAACGAAAAACTTTTATCCCTCCGATTTTAAAAATTCCAAGACAGAAATCCGTTTCAGACATAGGGTAACATTTTGTCTCGTGTCTGTCGGTCTGTGTGTCCGCCAATTATGAAACGTGTGACGATAACTTGAGTAAATGACCGATTTAGATGAAATTTGGTAGACATGTTCATTTTACCAATACCCAGGACGAGTTCGTTTGAAAACGTTATCCGTCCAAGCGTTCACGAGCAACGCTCGCGTAAACGTGAACTTCAAATTTAAAATTGGAATTTTATTTTTTAGTGAAAAAATGTAACTTCATCTATTCAATGAGAAAAACATTTTTTTCAAATACAATTTTTTAGTAAAACCAACAGCGACACAGCTATGAAGTGTTAAAGATCGCTAAAACTATTAATAGTTTTTACACAATAAACAATATAAAAATAATTTTAATGTTAATATAACAATAAAGTACATGATAGGATGTGAGGAAGCTATGTGCCACACTAATTGGCAGTCTATTTTTTTTTTAAAATGATGGAAGACAAAATTTTAATTGAATGTGTGCGGAAGTATCCTGTCATTTATGACATGACACATCCTAAATATTTGGACCCGAAGTACAAATCTTGCATCTGGAAAACGATATCAGTGGAAATGAAACTAAATGGAGAGTAAAATGATTTCACCTAGTAGAGGACAGCACGTCCCAGCCCAGCTCGTCCCCGGCCCGTGCCCGCCTCGTTCACAACTCGGTGTAGCATGTATATGAAGGCTCGGACGGGGCACGGTGGGAGGGCTCGTGCCCGGCACGGCACGGCCCCGGCTCGGTGTAGCGTGAATCATCCTTAATAGTACAAACTCACCGATCTTCGTTGAATTTTACATTTTATAGAAGTTGATCTGTTTCTTTTCATTTAAAACAGATTTACAAATTATAAATGGAATTCTGCAAGCTAACGTAAGAAGCTTACCAGTTTTATTATGTGTAAGAAAAGGATTATGTTTATTTAATTTCATTATACACCTTGAGCTTTTTTTTTAACAAAATCTTTGTTCTCCTTATCATGGTACTTCAAAACGTTTTAATAATTAACTTTATAAAGCATAAATAATATTATTAAGTTTCATATTTATACCATTTTACTTCCTCCTTTTAAACATTTTATTCCTCCTTTTCGAATTGTTGGGAGGATATGGGTATCTTTTATGTAAAATAAACATTACACAAAAATACACCGGAATCGTTTTAATATGCTTAGAACAAAAACCTTTTATGAGTTAAAAAGTTCCTTTTGTATAGACATATGAGAGCTCGAATAATTTTGTTTTGTGATTAAGTTTTTATAAAAAATAAAATAGAATACTCAGGAACAAAAGACAAAAAATAAAAAATAAAATAAAGAGAGGAATACATTTATATTGCAATGTACAATTAAAGTTTTTTTTTTGTTACTCTTTAAATCAAAAAGGAAAACTTAAAAGATAAAAGGATAATGAAAGCTTTTGGCACAACTGTGCCCAATGTGGCGATCCCAACTCAAGAAAGGGACAAAATTAAGGATTTTTGAGTCAAATGTTAAGTGGGTTCTACTATATAGATGCCAAACGTTGTCATGACGACACAAATAAGCTGTATACGTTTATACGTAGCCGCTTAAGAAGAATCCCAAAGCTAGACCCTTAGATCTTTTAGGATCTTTAGATATTTTGACTTGAAAAAATTGATGTGCTATGGAAGAGATGTGAAGATACCCCTGTGGAAAGAAAGTATAAATGGTTCTGACACACTCTGAAGGACTGAAGAGAACATCTTTCGGCAGGCTTTAAAGTAGAACCTGCCAGGAATAATAAAACCTAAAATCGCCATGAAAAGGACAATTTAAATAGAAATGAAAGAAAAGTGGAAAACATGGAAAGAACTTAGGACCATGGTCCAAAATCAGATTAAGATGGAGATCCTTTGTTTTGACCCTATTAGGGATTGAAGGCAATTAATCGTTCATTACTATTTCAAAGTAGAATTCTTTTATGTTTTAATGACATAGTCACTGTAATCACTTAGTAATTACATAATCTGGAGTTCAATCATGGAACTTTTAAATCTCTCCAATCGCCAAGAAAAGGTAAATTTAAATAGAAATCATGGAGAGAAGTAAAGACCATGGCCCAAAATAGTCAGATGGAGGTCCTTTGTTTTGTCAGTACGTCCCGTATAAGCAATTAAAGGCAATTAGTAATACTTAATAAACATTTCAATGCACTATTAGTATTTCCTTTATGTTTTAATGGCAAAGCCACTATAATTACATAATCTGGAGTGCAATCCTGTAACTTTTAAATCTC